>MU397338.1:0-140897 GCA_022578865.1 Xylaria sp. FL0043 | reverse complement strand
TTTATATAAATATAAATAATTATTATTTATAATTTATATAATAGTTTATTTTATTATTTAAAGTTTTTTTATTTATTAAAAATTATATATATTTTATAAAAATATTATTAAAATAATTTATTATTTATTAATTAATTATTTTTATTGCTTTAAAACTTTTATTATAATAATTATACGCGATTAATATAATATATTTAATAATTATTTAATAATATAATTATTTTTAATAATAATATAATATAAAATTAATATTTATTATAATAAAAAATAATAAAATTATAATAAATATAATTTATTAAAATTTATTAAAATAATAACTTTAATAGCTTAAAGTTTTTTATATATATTTTATAAAAAATTAAATATTATTTATTTTATATATTTATTAACTTTAATTAAGTCGAAAATACGGCTTAAAAGTTTTTTATATAAGTAAAATATTTTCGAAAAAAAATTTATATAAAAAAATAAAAATTATAACTTATAAAATATATTTTTTAATAAATTTTAAAGAGTTTAAAAAATTTATAACTTTAATATTTATAATATTTTATTTAAAAAAACGTATTAAAATTAATTAATTAATTAAAAATATTATAAAAATATATATATTATTAATTAATAAATTATAAAGTATATAATAATATATTAATTAATTATATAGTTTATTTTATAAGAAATAATATAAGCGCTACTTTAATAAAAGTTATTTTATTAGCGCTACTTTATAAAAAAATAGCGTATACCACTTTAATAAAAGTTATTTTAAAGTTATTAATTAATATATATAAACTAGTCCACTATTATATACTTTATTAGCGTAGACTTTTTTAATTAGTACACTTAGTAAGCCTTAATAGCTATGCTACCCTAAATAAAATATACTTTAATAAAGCTTATCTTACGCTTACCTTAAATAAGTATTACCTTAGTAAAAACTACTTTATACCTACTTTTTTAAAATAACTATATTAATAATTATATTTATTAAAAAAAATTTTTTAAGAAAGAATTTTTATTATAATTTATTACTTATAAAGCATTTATAAATATAAATAGCTTTATAAATATTTATATTTATATAATTAAAATTTTTTTCTTTATTAAATTAATTAATATATTTAATTATTTTTTATATATTTATTTAATAACTTAAACCTCTTAAATAGCTTTATATTTTATTATAATTTATTAAGTGTTGTTTTATATAATAATATTTATATAACTTATTATTATAAACTTATTTTTAATATTATTATTTATTTTAATAGTTTTATATTTAAACTTAAAATTATTATATAATTATTTAATTAAACTAAATATAATATAAAAAAAACGTTTAATTTTAAATATTATAATATTTTAAAAATTATATAAAAAAATTTTTTTTTAAAATATAATAAATTAATAATAAAAATAATTTAATTAACGCGTTTATTAAAAAAATATTAAATTAAATATTAAAGATTTTTATATTTATAAATATTTTTATTATATAAATAAAAATATATATAAAATAAATTTAACGAGTTATATATAATATTATAATTATAAATATATATATATATAATGTGGTTTATATGCGAGCGGCGCATTTAAGCGAGCGGCGCGCTTAGCTTAGCGTACCTTTTAGGCTAAATTTATATATAAAAATATTTATTTTACTTTTAAATATTTTAGCTAATAAAAATCTTAAAAATAAAAAAAAATAAGTTTTAAAATTATTTTGTTTAAATAATATTAAAAGTAATTTTTTTAAATTTTGCTAATTTTTTAAGCTAAGTTATTTATAGTTAAAGATTAGCGCTAAAAATACTTTTGTAAAATTATTTAACTTATTATAACTTAAGCAAAAAATTTTATAAAAATCGAAAAAAATTATATTATAATTATTTAATATATAAGGTTTTAAATTTTAATTTTTTTTTAATTTTCCGATTTTTTTAAAATTAAATAACCGGGGTTTAAAATAATAGATTTTTTAAAATACGCTAATTTTTTTACCCCTTGTTAAAAAACCGAAAAAAAATTGAAATTAAAAATAAAATATAAAAAATATAATTTAAATATATTTATTTTATAATAAATTTTTTTTTTATTTTTTAAAGCTTAATTTTAATAATATAATAAGGGTATTAAAACTTAACCAGGGTATTTTAAGCGATTTTTTTAAACAGTTTTTATTTTTATTATTAATAGCTTATATATTTTTTAAAAAAATATAAAAAATTATATTTAAGTTTATTATTTAATAAATAACCTAAATTTTATTTTTTTCTATTTTTAGCGCTTTTTTTCGTGGAGTTATTTTAAGTGGAGTAAGTATTTCCTATATTAAATTGAGTGGTAGGTACGCTAAGCCAAGCGCGCCGCTCGCTTAAATGCGCCGCTCGCATGTGAATTATGTTATATATATATATATAAAATAATATATAATAAATTAATTTTATAAAAAAATATTAAAAATAATAATATTATTTTTTTTTTATATTTTTATATTTTTTAATTTTATAAATATTATATAATATTATTTTTTATTATATAATTATTTTTTTATTTTTATATATAATAATTATAATAAATATTATATAATTTTTATATATAAACTATATAAATATTTTTTTAAAACTTTATAAACGTATAATAATTATAAAATAAATATTTATATTTAAATTTTTTTTTATACGATTATTTATTTAAAATATAATAAATTAATTATTTACACGCTCGGCTATATATTAAATAAATTATAGATTTTATTATTATATAAAAACTTTATTTTTAGTTTAATTAAATAAAATTAAAAGCTTAAATTAATTTTTTTATATTAATTAATTAAAAGCGTAATAATTTTTAAATAATTTATTTTCGATTAATTAAATTTTTTATATAGTTTTAAATAATAAAAAAATCTATTAAACAAAAAGAAATTATTAGTTTTATTATTTAAAATAATATAAAAAAGTTTATTAAACGATTTATTTTATAATCGCGTAAAATTAAAACTTTTTTTTTAAAAACTATATAAATAATTTTTTTTACGCTTAATATATAACTAGTTTAATAGTTTAATAACTATAAAATTAAAGTAAAAATATATATTTTTATTTAAAATAATTATAATTATAAGTTAAATATTATCTTAAAAATTAAAATAATATTTAATTTATATTTTTTTATATATTATGTTTAAGCTTTATATTTAAGTTTTTATAAGGTTTTTTTTATATATAACCGTATAAACTAATAAATAATATACGAGGCGTGGTTATAACTAAAAAAAAAATAATTAATATTAAAACTATTAATAATTAATTATTATATTAACTTTATATAACCTTTATTTAAAAACTATTATTATATATATATATAATTTCTTTTATTTTTTTAGTTTATATAATAAATAAAAATTTTCTTTTAAAAAAAAACTTTATTATATATAATTATTTTTTTTTAAATAAATAAATAAATATATATAAAAAATATAATATAATAAACTTATATATTATTACGCGTATAATATATATAATATATTATATAAAGTTTATTTAATAATTATTATTATATTATATTAAATATTATATTAAAAGCTAATAAAATAATTTATTTTTAAATTATAAGCTTTAAAAATTATAATTAAAAGCTTTTATTGTTAAAATAACTAGGAAGTTCTCTAGGTCAGGTATAATAGTCTTAAATAATAGTCGGTATATTGTAAAACTAAAGCTTAAAAAAAGAAAAAATTTAAGTCGAACTACCTCCGAGAGAAATGTATATATATATCCATCCTATATATTTTAACCATGCCGTCATGGCTATATAAGGTATATCTCCTATAATTAATATATAATAACTATCCTCCCTTTTTATATAAGCTAGCTCTAGCTTATTTATTATATAAAATTAATTATATATTAATAAATAATAATAGTTATATAATAAAGTATTATATAATATATTAAATATTTTAATATTTTTATATTAATATAACTTATCGCCTCGCTTTTATACCGCTTTCGTGGTAAAATTCTATTATTTACGCCTGCTATAATAAAGTATTAAATTTTTACTTAAATTAAATTTTAGTTTTTTTTTTTTTTTTTTTTTTTTTAACCGCCGCTAAATCTTTAGTTTTTAGCTTTTATATTTTCTACCGTTATTTTTTTAATTCGTTTATTTTTCGTTATTTATTTTTACTTAATTTGTTTTATTTTTTATAGCTTTTAATAAAAAATTAATTTTAGCTAAAAAAACTTCGGCTAAAAAAACTCTAGCTAAAAAGGCTTGCCCGGCCGCCGCAACTCGCGGTAAGTATAATAACGCCCGACAAGGTAATATTTTTAAAATGCCCACTTTATAACGTTAAAATGCTTGTACTTACGGTATCGCCTTTTTTAATTTAAATAAAGATTAAAATAATTTTAAGCATAATTTAGCCGTAAAACTATAAATATTTACTCTTAAGCCTATTATTTTTTTTATCGACTTAAATAATAATAATAATAAATTAAACTTAAACGTTATCGACGATAATCTTTTCGGCATCGATTTTCTTATTATATATATTACTCTTATTATTCTTGCTGCTTTTACTGCCTTTATTATTAATACTTAAGGTAAATATATTACTTTGTTTAATAATATCGCTAATTATATTTTATTTGTAAATGTTTTTACTAATAATTATACTTCTACCGCATTATTTCGCAAAAAAAAACAATAAAAAATTTTAAATAAAATAAAAAATAAACATTATAGCCAACAAGCCGATTTATTATTCATTTATAATGCGTAAGTATATTGTATATATTTCGGCCGCATAAAAAAAGCTTTTAATTCTGCTAAAGCCCTTTTTATAATTCTCAAATATAATTTTCTTAATCCTAGGTTGTCGTTTTATTTTGCCTGCATAAGCAGGCATAATATTTATAAACCTATAAATATATTTATCTTTATTTTATATTAGTTTTACTATATTAATTAAACTTAGCTTTCGACTATAATTTAATTTAATATAACTTATTTTTATAAACTTGTAAAATAAAGCACCTTTATTTTCGATCTTAAATTAAATAATAATAAAAAACTTATTTTAAATTTAAATAATTAATTAATCGCGCGTGCTTTAAAGTTTATTTAAATTAAAATTATAGCGTTATAATTTTATTTATTAAAGTTATTTTTGCAGCTTTTATCGACTTATCGCGCTTTATTTAAATTTATTAACAAAGTTAATAATATTAAAATAATTTACATCGGTTTTTTATATAGTTTATATCTTAATATCATGTTTAAAACCCTTAAGTAAATTATAAAAAGATTTACTATAATCGTTGCATACTTTATTAGGCTATATATTAATCCTTTCTTATTAACGCGGTAAATTATCTATAATTTATATATAGTCCAAAATATATTTAAATTAGTTTAAAATTATAATATATAGTTTTTTTATTTTTGCTAGGTTTTTTTACGTGTTTAATATTTAAATCAAGAATTTTTCGCTTAGCACGTTATTATTTTTACTTTTTAAGCCGAGATTAAAAAAATTATGCATAAAAAATTAAGCATAGCCTTTTAAAAAAGTTTATAAAGCTTTTTAAAAAATTAAAACGTTTTTTTTTTTAAAAAATAACTAGATCGCACGTTTTTCGCGTAAGGCTTAATAATTAAGCGCAAGTTTTTACACTTAAAATATAAGTTTAATTTTTATTACGTAAATATAAAGATCAATTATATATAATATTATTAAAGTTTTTATTAAAATAAACAATAATTAAGGCTAGTACTTTAATATATATATTAATAAACTTTATCTTAAATTTAAAATAGTTAACGTTAATCTTTGCTAGCATAAAAATATTTTTTTTTTTTTTTATTTTAGCGTTTTTTAAATGCTTTAATAACTTTTAATATTATAATATTAATAGTTAACACCTATTAATTATATTTTAAAAACCATTTTTTTTATTTAACTTTATAATATAATTCGCCTTTATATTATTGTTGTCTTATTATATCTTTTATTTTTTATTTATTATTTTTATTTTTAAAGTTTAATATTAATAAACTATTATATATACTTATATCCTAAGGTTTTAATAACTAGATTAAAAATATATTATAAATATAATTATATTATATTAAAAGTGCAAGGCGATATACTTGTAAACTAATTTAGCTTAATATCTTAAATAAACTTATAAACTTAAGTAATAGTTTAAGATATTTAAGTTTAAGGTTTTAAGTAAATAATACAACTAATTAACTTATCTTATATATTTTTAGCTAATATTTTCGGTTATAATACTTTTAATATACATTATTAGTAATACACCACTAGTTTATTAGCTTTTCGTAAAAAATTTACAGCTTGTTCAAACAATTTTATATTATTAATACCTTTTTCAACATAAAATTATCCTCAACAAATAAATAAAATTTTAATATATATTTAAATAAAGCTTTAAATAAAAACTTGCCTATAAATATATTATATATTAAATTCATTATATAATATATTATTAACAATAATTATGGCCAATTTATTTTTTTAATATCTATAAAGCATTGTAAATATACTTTAATTATTTAGTTTATCCGCTTTATTTAACCATTAATTTTAAAGTGAAACGTAATTAAATAGCGTTACTTGATTTTAATATAATAATATAACTTTAACTAAAACTTACTTATAAATATTAATCTTTAATTAAATATTATCCTTATTAAGTTATTATATTTATATTTAATTTCTCGATAAAATAATTCCGCTAACGTACTTAAAGTTATTTTAGTATTAATTAAAAACAAGTGTATAACCTTGGTGAACCGATTAATAATAACTAATATCGTATTAACTAGTTCTTTATTATAAAATGTCTTTAATAATTTAATAATAAAGTCTATTAATATTTTTTACATAAGCTTATTAAACAATGGTAGTATATTAAGTTTACTATATTTTCAATGATATTTTACTTTTATTTTAAGGTAGATTATATAGTATTTTATATACTCGCTTATATTATGTTTTATATTTTTTTAATAAAACTTTTGTGTTAATAAGTTAAACGTTTAGTTTTAACCGAAGTGCTTTATTAATGGGTTATTGTAATATAGCTTAATTAATTAAAAATATATAAATTTTTTTAAGAGTATATAAACCTTATCTATATAATGCAATAAAAATCCTTTAAATGACTACTAAAGTATATTATTAAAGCTATCCTAGATTTAACGGTATTTTACTCGACATTTAAGGTTTTTTCGTTAAATATCCTAGATTAAGTTTTAAAGCAGTATTAATAGTTCTAGATTTTTAATTGTTTTTATACCTGCAGCCGTTCATGCTTTATTACGCGTAACTACTTATACGAGTACTTGCTAAATAATTAACTAATAAGTGGCGCATATTTTATTAACTAATATTCTTAAATATATTTTTTTTATAAAGACTTGTGCGACCGTAATTTTTTTTTTTAATATAAGAAGTAAATTAAATATTTTATGCTTTTATTATATATAATCAGGGCGACGCAAGGCTAAATTAGCCTTGTTTTACTTGCCCGGTTTATATTTAATAATAAAGTTATAAAAAACTAATTCAATATATTATTAAGCTTGTTGATTATTTAACTTAAAATTTTTTATAAATCTTGTTAAATTATTATAATTAGTTAATACCTAGACAAGTAGCTTGTTTTTTTGTAAATAATACCGTTAATATTTAAAGTATTTTATTATAGCGTATATTTCCTGGTTTAGCGTACTTTATTTCGATTTATATTTATTTTATTTATAGAAATAAAACGTAATAAAGCGCCATCGACCACGATTATCTTTTTATAATATAGTTTTTGCTAACGCTATAATTAAAGCGTCGGTCTTTATTAATATTTACTTTTTAAGGTCGAAATATATAAAAAAAATAGCTTTTTTAAATAATGCCTGCAATTTATAAAACGCTGTTATTACTACTGCATCAAAAAAAATTCTACTTTTTTTTGTCCTAGTTGCGTTTTATTTTAAGTACTGAAATAATAAAGTTATAACCTAGAAATACTTATTAATAAAGCAGCGGTAAAAATTATAAAACTTTAAGAATTACTATAATATATAATAAATACTTAGTAATAGCTATTTATTAATAGTTTAAATTCGGGCTAAATTTATTTCGATTTTTTAGCCGAAAATAATATATTTTAAAAATTTAATCTTTTTTTAATAAAACTAACACTTAAAAGGCTTAGCATATAATTCTATATTCTATAGTCTTTTAATAACGTCTCGCACATATTTCGTGTAAGCTTTTTTAATATTAAAAAAAATAAATATATTATTAAAATATATTATATAAAATATATTTAAAATATCGTTAAATACTTTATATATATAGTTTTAAAATATAGTTAAGGCATTACATAAACCTATAAGCATAATTAAAAACTTATAATAGTTATATTAAATATAAAAAGCCGTTTTTTATTTATTTTTTTCTTATATATATATTTAGTAATAAATATCTTTAAGGTTAATTTTCGTAAATATTTTTATATGCGCGATCTTATTTAATAGCTCCGAAATAAAAAGAAATATATAACAATTTTTCTTTATAATAATATTAAGTCCTTTATAATCAACATAAAAGCATAAAATACTATTTTTCTTAAGTATAAATAAAATAAGTACCCTGGTAAAGCTAATAAATTTTCGTATTTTTTTATTTTTAATTATTTCGGTTAACCATTTATGTAATTTAGCTAATTTATTTTAAACTAACAAATATATTAAATAATAAAAAATTATTATATTCTTTTTTAAGTCGATAATAAAATTACCCCTGTTAAAATAAAATAACTTATTAATATTATTAATATTAAAAAACTCGCTTAAGTTATAAAACTTCGCCGGAACTCTATCGATTTTAGAAAAATTTATAATAAGTTTGATTTTTTTTAAAAACAAAAGTTTAAGCAATTAAATCAATGCTTAATAAAACTTTTAATTTTTATATACGCAGGTAAATATACAAGGTAAAGCTAACTTAAAATGATTATAATATAATCTATAAAACTAACGATTTATATTTAAATTAAAAACGATACCCTGATTTTTTAATATTAATTAAGATAATAATATTAAACTATTTTTTAAGCGGTTATCGCGTTAAATATTAATATAAGCACGTTTAAATTTATAAATAATTTTATAATAATTAATTAATTAACAATTAACTTAAAAAGCTTTATATATTAAAAATCTATTATTTACGGTATATTATAATAAATAAATACGAAAAAATACTTTTTTTAGCTTATAATATAAAGCAAAAATAATATTAATATAATCGCATTTAATATATAAATCTAAATTAACATAAGTTTTAATTGCAGGCTTTTTAAGATTAAGCACTTAAATAATATATAAAGTATAAAAACAACGTAAAATAAATATATAAAGCTAACTCTTTTAACTAAAATAATTAAATAAAAATTAGCTTAATTATTATTTCCTTAGCTATTATAGAAATTAAAGTCTAAGGTTTATAAAAATTTATATTTAAATATATAATTAAAGTTAAACTTATTATAATTTAATTTATATTTGTCCCGAGGCTTGTTTATTTATATTTTTTAAATTCGCTGTTTATAATTATTATTTAATTATTAATTAAGTTCTAGATAATTTCGATTAAAGTAGCTTTTTTAGTTATAATTATAATAAATAAAGTTTAAATTAAATTTTTGCTTATTCGGTTGATTTTTTTAAGGTTTTCAGAACTATTTTTCCTTTATATTAGTTTAACGTAAATTAAAAAACTTTCTTTAGTTATTAATATAATTTTTTTAAAAAGCTTGATTTTAATAATAATAATTATTTCGACTATAAATTATTTGCCGGTATTTTTATCTTTGGTTAAACTTATTTTTTTTATTAAAATATTTAAACGAGGGGTTAAATAATAAATATAGCCGGTTTTATTAAAGATTTTTATTTTTTTTAATAAAGTTTTATATATTATTTTATTAAGGAGGCTTTCAAGGTTTTTTATTGCGCTATTTATTAATTATTAATTTTTAACGTTATTATATTACATTAACTATATTTGTTCTAGTTGCCGGTAAAAGGTTATAGAAATTTTGAATTTTTTTTTAAAATAAAACAAGAAGTTTTAAGTAGTAAATTATAGCCTTTTTTTTCTAGTTTCGTGGGGTATTTTAACTCTCGATTTAAGCTAAATAATAATTAAATAAGCAAAAATCTTGGTTAAAGCGTTATTTCGCGTTTTTTTTTTATATATTAATACTAGCTTTTAATATAGTTAATTAATAGATTTTACTTTTAATTTATTTAAAAAAAGCTTTTTAATTATAGTTTAATTAATATTATTTTTTATAAGTTTTATAATAAAATATAATATAATATTAGTTTTTTATTTTTTAATTTATTTTTTCGACTATATAAATAATCTTGCTAGCGTCGGTATAAAATTTTTATTTTATAGCTTTAAATATAGCTTTAAGCTTTTTAACTTATTTAATTTATTTATTATAATTAAAACTAAAATTAAAATAAAAGTAATTAAATTTAACTAAACAATTAAAGTTAATATTATTATAACTTTAGTTTAACTTAAAATTATTATTATAATATATACGATTTTATTTTAAATTTTAATAATTATAGCTTTAAAAAAATTAATAATTTAAAGATAATAATATATTATTAAAATAGTTATTATTATAACGTAAATAATATAAATAAGGGGACCTAAAATTAAAAAACTTAAATAATTTAAAGTCTTTAAGATTTTCATTTTTTATAGTTCGCTAATTTTGTGTTTTTCGTTTTTTTTTCGATTTAAATATAGCTAAGGTCTAAAATTAACGTAAATTATTATTATAATATTTTTACCGTACTAATTATTTTTATAAGTTTTAAAAATCAGTATTAATTTATTATAATATTTATTAAAATATATTTAACGGTTTTATCATTAAAAAATATAAATCTAAACTATAATTAATCTTTTAGCTATTATTTATAAATGTTTTAAACTAGTTTTATAATATTCTTTAATTTAATTACTTAATGGTTAAAGAATTTTTTAGTTGCGCAGTTAATCTAGTCGCTAGTCGATAAAAAAGCATTATTTTAAACAATATATTATAAATAACCTATTAATAAAAAGCTTTAAAATTATTAAAATAACTAAGAAGTTCTTTAAGTTAAGTATAATAATTTTAAATAATAATCGGTATATTATAAAACTAAAGCTTAAAAAAAAAAAAAATTTAAGTCGAACCACCTCTGAAAAAAGTGCGTATATATATCCATCCTATATATCCCAACCATGCCGTCATGGCTACATAAGGTATATCTCCCATAACTAGTATATAATATTTATAATTAAAAAAATTTTTTTTTATTATTTTTAAACTATTTTATTATCGGTTAATTTTTTAATATTAATAAATATATATAAAAAAATATTATTTATTTATAAATAATAATATATTATATTTTAAAAAAATATTTAATAATAATTATATAAAGATAAAATAGCCGGCGCGTTAAAACTAGAATTTATTTAATAAATAAAAAAAACTATTAACTTTAATAAAAAAATTATTAAAATATAATAAATAAATACTTTAATAATAAAGCATTAAAAATATTAATAAACACTTTAATAATAAAGCACCGGTGATATTAAAAAATATTTATTTAAATATTATTAATATAATAACTTTAATAATAAACTATAAATATTATTAAACTATATAATAAAGGTTAATAAAATACCGACTTATTAAATTAACTATAAAAATAATTAACTTAAAAAAATAAAAATAAATAAAAATTAAATTAATATAAAGCTTAAAGTGCGCTAATTTTAAAAATTTTATTTATTAAATAAATATTATTATATATATAATAATATAAGCGTTAAAAAATATTAAAAAATATTAATTATTAAATAATTAATTATAAATATTAAAAAATTATATAAAAAAACTAAAAAAATATTAACTTATTAAATAATTTATAAAATAAATTATAATAAAATTAATAAAAATATATTAATTTTAAAAATATATATTTTTTAATAAAAATCGTAAAACGCGTAAATATTATAATTAAAAAAAACTAAAACTATTAAAAAATTTACGCGATATAAAAATAATTTTAAATAATTAAATAATTATAAATATATATATATTTATTAAACTTAATAAAATATAATATATTAATTAAAAAATAAATAATTAAAAAACTAAAAATATATTAATTATAAATATCGTATTTTTATAATTTAAATTATAATATATAAATAATTTAATTAATATATAAAAATAAATAATATTAAAAAACCGATAAATAATAAAAAAATTAATTAATTAAAGTTTATTTATTTTTTAACTTTTTACGGTTATAAAACTTAACTAAAAACGTTAATATTAAGCTAAAAATAATATCGATTAAAAAGTTTAATTATATTAAATATAAATTTAATAAAAAATAAAATAAAAAAAAAACGCGTAAAGCTTTAAATAAATTAAATTAAAGCGTTAAAAATATTAATAATTTTAAATATAAAAATAATTAAAAGTTTAAAATATAAATAAATAAAAATAAAAGTTTATAAATAATTATAAATAAATTAAAATCTTTAATTAATAATTATAACTAATTTTTTTTATTAAAAAACCTTTATAAAAAATAAAAATAAAAATAAAAATTAATTAGTTAATTATTAATTAATTAAAACAAAATAAAAAACTTATAATTAAGTTAATAAATAAAAATAAATCGTTGTTTTAGCTTAGTTAGGCCAATTAATTACCAATCAATTAAAATAATACTTGGGCTATGTTGAACGCTGACCTCATCGTCTTTAACATATAATGATTACCTCTTGCCCATTTGGCCCCTATGCTGTTTCATTTTTCTTTCGCTATATCCCTCATTATTTCACTGTGGTCGGCATTATAGAAGGAATGGTTGTACTTGTATTAATACTGAGTCACCCATTTATTTAACTAAACCGATACGGCCCGAAGCATCAGGTACTCGCACTTTAGTGGTCTTCCCCGGGCTCAAATACCTAAGTACCCGCCGTATGTTGAATGATAAACACCACAGAGGAACACCAGGCAGTTGAACTACGTATTTAATTAAAAGAGTTGTTCTCCTAACCTTGCTCCTCCAACGTGCATCCTGATTCCAAGGTCGAAATCTTTCTATTGGCCTACTACCTACGCAATTCGCTGCACGTTATAATGGCCGCTTACACAGCCACGCCATCGCCACACTCGTAGGATTCTGGCTCACTGACACGCCGATATGTATGAAAGGATGGCCGCGACACACTCCGCTGTGCACGCTTATTCTCTCACCAACAACAATAACATCCACGCAAGCAAGGCACAGGCGTCGAAACAGCTTACTCTGCTTTGGCCATGTCTGTCGGCACACTTTTCGCCAAGGTCGTTCTGAACCAACCTAGCAAGATCCATTGTGGTAGCCGTGATCCGGTTCAGGGGCATGTCAACATAAGATATCAGCCGGGGTCGAAAAATGCCAGCTGCGAGCTCTTTGGGCCTCTACGGGTCTCTGTTTTTCTTCACGGGCGCGCAAAGTCGAAAGTGTGGAAATCCAATGGCCAAACCACCAGCATCTATCGCGGACGAGCACCGCTGTTTTCCCACAGAGTACTCATATACGATGACTCCTTCAGAGCGCAGCCAGGGGATACCGCCATATTCCCCTTCACCCTCTACTTTCCCGAGACCGCCAACGCCGTGGCGGTAGATGATTTTAGAGAGGACCCCAGGTTCATATGTCACCCGAACCAACCGCTGCCACCAAGCTTCCAAAGCGATTATCGTGGGTTCGCGAATAGGTACCAAGCATTCGTCGAGTACCGCGTTGGGGTTGACGCCGTCATGCCGCAGTTGCAGGTAGACGTGCACACGGCGGGCAAGTACGAAGAACCCATAGTTCACTACGAGCGCCCGCGACCATCTCAGACCGTGAATTCAAGGCCCACTGATTGGCGCGGTTATGTATCAGTGAGAAACGAGCTACTCTTACCAGAGGCAGATCGACCATCTGGGTTCAAGCAGAAGACGAAGGCCCTGTTTGGCGCAGGGCACTTTCCTACGTATGCCTTTGACTGGGTCTGTTTGGCACCTAAAAGTGTTCACCTGGGACAGCCTGTTTGTTTTGAAGTCCGAATAAAGCCCCGGGATAGTGAGTGCACGGCGCCTCTAGTACCCCCGGTCTGGCTGAAGTATTTCCGCCTGGAAATTACGGCACACACGCAAGTCCGAGCACATACCCAGATATTCAGGTCGCCCGGAGCCGAAGGGAACTACACGGTGTGCCAGATGACGGGCTTCATAGATACTCCGGAGCCCTTTTCCAAGTCTAATGACAACACCAAGATTGTCAACACTGATCCTCTTGGCAACCGTGCCATGATAGGCGCATTCGCCACAACCTTCGCTACATACAACATCTCGCTTGCTTACAGTGCTAAGATCAGTTTTGCGTTCGAGCTCACTGATAAAGTGAAGCACACCGACAAGGAATTTCCCATCTCGGTACTACCTCCTCTTGAAAGTCCTCCACCTCCACCACCTGCTGCTGCAGGCCCATCGTCACAGGCTCCGAATATTGAAAGCAAGGAATCCGAATTGCCACGATACGAGCCTGCACCTCCGTATGAGAAGGATTCAGCTAGCGATAAGTAGTGGTGCTGTAGGCCTTGTGAGGCGGACGATATTTTCCACTTTTTATGGTTGAGAGGGAACACCTCATTTCTAAGAGTAGTTTTAGATAAAGCGATGATATATCCTTTATCCGTCCTTATTAATTAGTTTTTAATACTCTATCATCATGCTTGCCCTTTTTGTCTGGATTCTATCATATGGGGTCGCATCTCAACCTTCAAGTCAATTGCCCTGGCAGAAAGCCTTTTGAGGAGGGGTTAGCTTGGCATGCCAAGACCCCATACAAACGAAAGCCGTCAAGAGGTCCCGGAAGGAATCTACTGAGGGATAGTAGGGTGCATAATGAGCAGGATCGATGCTTGTTTTGATATCCAGATCAAGATGGAGATCTTCGAGCACTGACTGCGTTTATGTTAAGTAGATATCAGGTTTCTTGGCGTCATTGCTGGACTAGGGAGTGCGGGGCTATATCTGACAGAAGATCCTGGTTTATAACAAAATCGGATAGTTTTAGGTGCGGCGCAGCCTGACTGCGGACGGTGAGGCGTGCGACAGCCACGCCGGAAGGCATGGGATAGGCAGACGGATCGTATAGAACCCATGCCTCGCTGCTCAGCAATCAGCATACTCCGACTCACAACATAGACCAGTTGACCCTTACAATGGAGTCTAACACCGATGATCTGAGCCATACGCTGTACCGAACAGTCACTGCCGACGGTCCAGATGGCATAAGGCTGATTCATCTGCTTCCTGGTGCACTCACCGATGAGCTCAGATGTACCCTCGTCGGCGCGGATCTTTCTGCCAGCCCACGCTATGAAGCCCTCTCCTACGTCTGGGGCGAGCCGGTCTTCGACGCGACCATCGTTTGCAACAAAGACATTCCCTTTAAAATCACTAGCAGTTTGCACCGCGCCCTTGTGCGCATGCGATCCATTGACAAGATCCGTGTTCTTTGGGTTGATCAGATCTGCATCAACCAGGCCAGCAAGTCGGATAGGGCCGCGCAGGTAGCTCGCATGACCCGGATCTATAGCCAGTGCCAGAACGCGGTTGTGTGGCTGGGCGATGTCCCCAAGTTGCAAACCATGCTCATCGAGTTCATTCAAACGCTTTCCAACGCACTGAAGCGGCAATACCGCGACGGGATGATTCTGGACGGCACCGAGGTGAGCGCATTGCAGCTTTCCCAGATGGATGCCGCGCAGCGAAAGCGATACGGTCTCCCGAACTCGCACGATCGGCGCTGGAAGCTATTGCTATATATCTACGCATCCCTCTGGATGCGGCGGACATGGATCGTGCAGGAGGTAGCGCTCCCGCCCAAGGTAGATGTTCTAGTTGGCCCTGTTCTTATGGATTGGCGGAGCCTCTCATCCCTACTGTTTTACGTAGAGTCTTTGAAGGTCTCGGGGCTATATTTCGGGTCGCTGAGCTCCTGGAAGGCTTTTCAGGCCCTTCAGGCCAGAAGGACGCGTACGCAGGAGGACGAACTCAGTTCTTTGTCCGAACTACTATTCGAGCACCGCCGCGGGAAGGCGGCGGATGCGCGAGACCGGATATTTGGGCTGATGGGGCTCTCAGCCGAGCGAGAAGAGATGCCCCCAGCTGATTACGCCGCCAGTGTTACGAGCGTATTCACGGACGCAACCATCAATATCATTCGTCGATCTGGAAATCTAGACATTCTTGGTCTTGTCGGGCCTGCGAGGCCAGACCGCCCAGAAGATTTGCCTTCGTGGGTGCCTGATTATGGAAGCCCCCAGGGACCGCGCCCCATTACCAAGAGAGGCAATATATATACTTCAAAGAACATACAAGTCTCAACAAAATTCGCGGCCAGTGGTCATGGTCAACTTTCATTCAGAATCGATGGGCGCGCGCTTATACTACCGGCCATGATCCTCGGTGGGATAAACGAATTAGCTGGGTATTGCGTGGGTCAACGAGTTGACGAGGTGGACGTGCAACATGCAATTTTCCTGGTTGGTCTGGCCTACATCTTCCAGGCACTTCAAGATGAGATCGAAACACTCAATACGTTTTTATCGTGGGAAAACCTCGCGCGCAGAGTTATGAGAAGATCTCTCACCTACGAGCCAACGGGCGAGAGTATGCAAGACGCCTTCTTTATGACGTACTATAGAGGGCAGGTTGAAAAAATCACAGACGAAATCCGCGCATTACATCCCCTTGAGAGGTTTGCTCACACGGTGTGGCGAATTCTGACTTTCGGCCGCGGATGTACATGGCTTCCGGCCGCCATGCCTCTCATTGTCGTCTTCCGGCTTGTCATGCAGATCAGTAGACCTGTCTGGCGCATGCTTGGATACCCACCAGTTTCGACTGATGAAAAGTACGCGGATATGATGAGAGACGCGACCGACCGACGGCTTTGTACGGCAACTAATGGCTTGGTTGGGCTCGCACCGCCCGATTCAGTCCCGGGAGACAGACTCGCCCTCTTGCAGGGCGGCAGGGTTCCAGTGGTCCTGCGTCCGGGTGCCGATGGCTATCGACTGGTTGGTGAGGCGTATGTACATGGTGCCATGTACGGCAAGATGATGGACACCCAGAAGGTTGCGTTGATCAAGATCAGGTAATCAGAGCCACGCGCGGCATAAAGTATACTGACCTAGCTCGTAGACTACATACATCCTCGCCTAGGCATTTATGTCAATCTCGAAACTCCTAGTGCATCTTTGCCCTTCTAGCTTCAGCCGCATATTCGGATTACATTTACGGCCGCAGCAGACTCCTATTGAATAAACTCAAAATGCTTCCAGCACGTTCTGTGCTATAGACCAGCTTTCTCGCTTTCATAATCCAGGTGTTCATGTGCGTGCTCAAGCTCGTAGAGAGTTGCGGCACGGTGCGGCGCAGGCAGCGCTGTCCGAGAATACCGCCGGTTGTTACTAATCATAATTATGTTGAACATGCGGCCAACAGAATTTTCGGGGATCTGTTAGGACTTCATAAGCAGCTCCGACGTGAATCTGCAAAGGACCTGCTAGTAGTAAGTGTGTGTAGACTTTGAGTCGGATCTTGGAGACGAGTACTCGCGTAGTAGAATCCATGGTGTATTTCAGGATAATTGGAAGGGAAGATCAACCCATTGAGACGGGCGAGAAGGGAGAAAATTGAATGTATGTATGAGGGTGGAGTGTATCCGTCTCCCTTACTTCAACAAATTTTGCACTTCAATCACTTACAATTAAATAGAACACACACTTGACTCTTGATTAATACAGTACTTTGAGAACATGAACCACCTATTGCAAGCCTCTCATTAACGGGATTGAACTAGTCAAAGCCGTCTCAAATATACTCGTACTTTCTTCAATAGGACTATTTCTAAAGACCTTTTACATAACGTATCCTACGAGTTTCACAATGAACAATCTCAAACAAATATCACAGGTTCCATCGGGGTCCGACCACAAGCCTTCTATATTTCAACCATTATGCCATGCCAGCTACCCTCATATTGCCACCGAAATCAACGACTACTTCCTAAAGCATTGGAAATTTCGCGACGACAAGAGTCGCAGGAAATTCCTTGAAGCGGATTATTCACGGTTTGCCTGTCTCAACTATCCTCTTACGTCGAATGACAGAATAGGGTTTGCGTGTAGAATCATCACGCTTCTATTCCTCGTTGATGGTGAGTTCTTAGTTCTTAGGAGTTTTCTATTTTCTGCCGTATGAAGTGACTAACGAGGCTGTAGATGAGATTGACTTCATGCCTATCGAAGAGGGCAAAAAGTACAATGAGAGGCTCATCCTTATAGCACAGGGTGTGAAGCGCCCGAACCCAGCTATTCCTGCTGAATGGATGATGTGGGATCTGTGGGAGGACATGCGCAATCAGTAAGTAGCTCCGGATGTCCAATGTGGGTAGCATGGTCTAAGTTGTGCATAGTGACGAGGAGCTCGCTAAGACAGTCGAAGCCCCTTGCTTTCTCTTCATGCGCGCCCAAGTCGACAGGCTTCGACTCAATCAAAATGATCTTTCTCTTTATTTCGAGTTCAGGAAAGAGGATATCGGTACTGAGTAAGCGCCTTAACGATCTAATCTGGGATGTATTCAAGAATACTACTAACCGCAACTTCCTCCAGCCTAGTCTGTGCAATTATGACATTTGGAATGGGCATGACCTTGACAGACGAAGAGCAAGAGATCGTGTTTCCGGTTGTTACCAACTTCAGCAAGCATATTATTTGTGTCAACGACATTTATAGTTACGAGAAAGAGCTACGGGTTCAAGACGAAAGTGGTCAGACGGGGGGTAAGGTACTATCCTCCGTGCCTATCGTGGCGGCTTTGCTCAAAGTCGGACAAGAATCCGCAAAACGTGTACTATGGGGAATGTGTAGGGAGTGGGAGATTAATCATCATCTTCTTGTAGAGCGTATTCTAGCTGCCCACCCGTCTTCAAAGCTAGAGATATATTTCAAGGGCCTCGAGTTCCAATTTGTTGGGAACGAACTTTGGAGTCACGAAACTGGTCGTTATAAATAGGACGATTTTGAACAGTATACGGCACAAGGTATAATAGAGCCGAAACTCTTCACAATAAGACATTTATAAATCGCGATTCTCTTGCCCTCTAATAAGTTGGAAAATACATTAGCAGTTTTGTATCATATCTTGCTCAAGTTATGCCAACAACATCAACCAGACTGCTTTACAGTAACTAAATTCAACACCACGCGCGAGCGCTAGATAATAATTTTGTTGCCAGTAATGAAATATAACCTCTAATGATCCCTTCGCCCTGATCCGCGGCTCATGTTTCCGAACTCAAAATTCTAACTCGGCCTTGCTGTTTCCTCGCTCGCGTACATCACTACAGGGCCTGGAAGAGCGCTCAACGGGCCATTAAGCTGACATACCGTCGGCTGGAACTTGCCCATTTGGAGGCAGCTCAGATATGCGCTTGGATCGTTCGTCGCGCCCACATCGAAATCCAGATAGTGTGTCGCATCCAGGCCGGCACTAGAGAAATACGTTAGCACCTATTGCGAGGTATCGTACCGTAGGTGTACTGCTCATCAGAAAACAGATACTTACCCGTCGGGCGTCAATGTCTGGTAAAACTCAACGCGATAGTTGGCATAGTTTGTCCAGCCTTTCTCTGGGAGGCGCCATTGTACTGATGGATCAGCGCATACGGACCAATCTGTTGGGCCCGGAGCAATGCTAGCAGGCCAGTCATAGCGGCAGCTCGTGGTCAGATTCGCACCACTCGTAGATGATGGGTCCGGATAAGTGATGGTTACGCTGAGAGAAGAGGCGATAGGACCGCTGCCGTAGACCCCGCTTGTAGGGTATGACCCGTATAACCCAGTGAGGTCGAATTCATGAAGCACCTGGCGCCCGTGAGGCATCGCCATAGCAAGAGGCAGAAGGGAGATAACGGGTGCTAGACTGTTGGCACGCATTGTGAAAAGGATATACCAAGTTGAGGCTTAGAAGGGTATTTAGATTGGATTCGGCTATGAGTTAGCGAAGGAGCTGTATGTGCCAAAGTAGAATACGAGCTCTGAGAAGGCGCTTGGGACTGCATTTATATACCCGAAATCAATGGCGAAATCTATGGACGTACCTACAGCATCTCGAGAGTATTACGACGTATAGGCATCCTTGTTGAAAAAGTAAAGCGGCACAGACCGCCCAAAAACGTGTCAGGCGTCCGACCCTCGCAGAGCTGTTCTTCACGAATCCCGAAATAGACAGCCATGACTATTCAACGCATAAGTCTTTCGACCACTGAGGAGCGAAAGATCCGGTTGCTTGGTGAGCAGCATGTGGCGTTATATCACTCGTATCGCTGCTGACTTAAGATGAATCCATGAGGTCAGCTACGTAAGAGCTGCTATCCGACTCGTATCCGGGCCGACTTTGGAAAGGTTCCGATAATTTCGATCTCCCAGCCTCAGCCGCCCCTGTCAGTCTGACGGTTGCGTCCTAGATAAGCAAGCTGTATGTAATCCCAGGCTGTCAGCCTGAAGTGGCGAGCGAAGATATACAAGATTTTCATTTCGTCGCCCGAGAGGTTCAGTAGTAAGCCGACTTTACGCTAGAAAACAGATATGTCACGTTGTTGTGTTGTGGTTGACTTCTCGTCCGAGACTATTGCCCTCCTGTCTGTTGTCTTTCTAATCACTAATCTTCTACCCTGAATGTGATTGTCATGTGATAATCACGATAGCACTTCTGTGGCTCGTATTGTGGCTAGTGTTGCGGCGTAGCCGAGCTATCAAGATGACGTTGTACCGCAATCGAATGCTTGCTCACCCTGGGCTTTCTTCATCTACCCTTGTCGTGTACTTTTGTTATATCTCTTGAGTACCGAACAACCCATCTTTTTTTCAGATGCACGCCACTTATCAAATACCACATTGTATAGAGCTTGTGATTGGTGTTCGCAACTATTCGTGGTCGTAGGAATACATGCTGGTAGATACTTCCCCGGCCCCTTTCCCCTCGGTCGTGATGGAATGGTCTATCGCCTTACAGGGCTATATTGCGGGATCTTGTATGTTCCATAGAGATTGCCCATCTGAAGTTGGGAACAGGTAATGAAGAATATCGGAGTCTGAAGTTTCAAACGTGTTCAACCACGAAGGTCCGCCCGGGATATCGCCTGATGGTGAGTCTTGTTGCTGAGACATGGATTGTGCATAAACCCTCAGCTTCTGAAGCGCATCGAAGGTGTCTCTCAGACCCCCTGTCTGCTTGACAATTTCCCCAAGAGGCACTATAGTTGTGTTAATCAAGTGGTCGTCTGAAACGGGTGTTCCGCGATGAACGTTGGAAATGTTCTCTGCTATGAGGCAGATCAAACTTGTAGTGTATGCACACAAAGTTGTCCTGTTACAGAATGAACGGTCACTAAACAATACTTGCGGTCTCTCCAGGTATGCACTTACATAGTGAGTATGGCGTCTTTTGATCTGAATTTCATAAACAGCTTGAGGTAGTCTCGTGACTCATCCACCAACGTCCCCCAGCCTCGTTGATCCGCGATAGACGCAACAACTTCTCCACTAGCAACTCTTTCTCCATAACCTTGCAGGCTTTCCACCCACTTCGAATAGTGAAAATTATCACGCAAACTGCCATAGCTGATCATAGCCCGACAAGACACCCGTGCAGAGTAAAGCATGCAGAATTGTCTCGCCAGATCGATGTCTTCCGATTGCACTAAGGCCATGGGATGGAACTCGAGCGGTATCTCGGCGCTCCAGGCATCAAGCTCATTGTGTATAAGGGCGATGCTACGGACTTTTTCGGTAGCGCTGAGACTTTGCGCTGATCCCGAATAAACATACTTGTGGACCAACCCTTGAATCCTCGCCAATTGTACGCTGGCGCGAAAAAAGTTGAATTTCGGATACGGGCCGTCTCTCATGACGAAGCCACTCGGATCATCGCACAGTGGCTCGAGTGGTGGTAGTTCTATTTCGATATCACTATCAAGCTGGACTGGGCTGATCCTCGTCTGCGCGCTGATAGATCGGTCTAAAATGTAGGCTATCCAGAAGACCCGGTCTCGCTGCAGGTACATGGTGGGATTATACTGCCTGGAGCCCCTTCTGTGAAGCCCGAGTTTGTGAGCTAGGCGTAGGGCTGTCGATATCAGAACGACAGCGGGAGTCGGTTCATTGGCAGTTCGAAACAGCATAGCCAGACCTATAAGGACCTGGACATGCATGAGACTCGTGTCATTAGCTATAGCGTCTGTCAAAACCGATTGGGCGTTTTTGATGTAGGTGGTATCGTTGATAGAGTGCGTCTTTCTGCCCGAATAACCGTTGTGATGCGCGAGGGCCAGTACAACGCTGCAATAACAGTTGAAGTTAGTAATGTGCTACTAAGAGACTTTTCGGGTACGCTGACTTTCAATGACCGAGAAACTAAGTGAAAGGACTGAATTTGCAGACGATTATGCTTCAGCATAGGAGTTCTAAATCAAATTAAAATGTTACCCACTTTATCATTGCCCAAACAGTAGGCTCTCTTGTATGCGGTTTGTAATACCAATCTTTGACTGAGGTCAAGAGTTGTGTTGGGTCAAAGAGGGGGATCAGGGAATTGGAAGTAGCAAGGTACCATTCGATCACTGGAAGGATCTCATGAAGCGATTCTAACGGCATGGTAGTGTGATCTGGGTCAGGAGTACTGAGAGGAATGTTTCCTCCCACGCTGCTAGAAGCCAAGCCCGACACATCGGAAGACGTTTCAGCGGTTTGTGCACTTTCTAGGCCCTCAAGTCTACCTAAAGTTGTCGATAGCTGTGCCTCTAGGCTTCTGATTCGAGACTCTAATGCAGATTCTCGGGCGCTGGAAGCTCGCTTTTTAGCGGTCGATTTCCGAGCGGCAGTCTTACGAGTGCATTCCGAATCGTAAGTCACACAGTTGGAACATCGCGGTTGCTTGCCGTCGCACTTGAATCTCCTACGATAGCAGAGATCACAGGCCTATCGATGACGGCGGTTAGCGGCTTTGTTGGTAAACAGATAAACTTATCATTACTATGTAGTAGAATTCAGGGGCTAAGGACCTTTCTCACGGGTTGTTCGGCCATAATTTCTGAGGCTCAAGGTCAAAGCCAGTTCGTTATCCTGTAGCGGAAGCTTCCTCGGAAGGAGAATGGCGAAATGCTTCAACGGAAGTTAATTAGATGAGATTTCGCTTCCATCTAATATTCCCCCAACCTTCTTCCAGCCCTCCTTAATATTCCCCAGTCTTTTTGAGGGTTCCGCGGAAGCTCTGCTGACAAAGATGGTTGACCCGCGTTCAGTACATAATAGAGTTGGCCAATGGGAATACTCTGCAATGGCGCCAGTGGAGTTGATGACAAAACCAGGGTTGCAGGGATCACAGCAGCCATCAGGCATTGGGTTGACAGACTTGTCGCGTAATTGTAAGGAAAAGCCAACCTTAAGGAAAAGTCTGATGTACTTACTAGAATTTACTGGTTTGTAAGGGCGCTGATTATTCAAAGTCGAGGAAAGCAATAATAACGCCCACACAGTGACGCTAAAGATGTGATAAAGTAGTATGATAGGAGAAATATCTAACCATGTAGATGTTACATATCCTACTTAACGTGAACTCTATCGAACATTCAACAGAAGAACATAGCAATATCACCTAAGTCTTTACGCTTTCTGACAGTCAACAAACTCCATCTCACGTAGCACCTGACACGTTAGAGGTATCTGCGAGCACGACGTCTGAGACTTTTAACACTACGGCTTACAGTTAGTTTGCCGACCCTCAGGTATGGCGCAAGTGATTATTTATAATTCCGCAGCTAACTTGACAATGAAAGAGCAGATTCTCAAATAAAAATTCGACCTCTCCTCAGACCACATGGAGCGCCACGAAACAATAAACATCATGGAAAGGCCAGACGAAATTATTCATGATCCTGAGAAGGCCGACTCTGGTGGGGAGAACAGCAGCGAGTCCTCAGGTACCAAGGAGAGAGAAATTCACGGAATCCGTTGGTTCTTCATCTGTGCCTCTCTCTACATCACCTGCTTTCTATACGGTCTCGACACAACAATTGCAGCAGCGGTCCAGGGCGATATAATCAAGACCTTCGGCCACATCGAAGAGCTGGCGTGGATCGGCGCCGGGTTCCCATTAGGTTCGGTAACCGTGGTGTTTATAATGGGCTACCTGTTCAACGCCTTCAACATGAAATGGATGTTCGTCATAACCGTGGCGCTCTTCGACATCGGTTCAGCGCTGTGTGGTGCGGCTCCTAACATGGCTGCCTTGATCGTTGGCCGTGTCATTGCTGGAGCTGGGGGGACCGGCATTTATCTCGGCTCACTGAATTTCTTGACGGCTCTGACAGTCCCGGATGAGCGTGGCCTTTACACGACATTGGTTGGCTTCTTCTGGGGAGTCGGCGCCGTCTTGGGACCTGTTGTTGGCGGCGCATTTTCTGTTTCTTCGGCCACTTGGCGCTGGGCATTCTATTTCAACCTTGTTGTCGGCGCAGTCTCAGCACCAGCTTATATCTTCAGCCTTCCGTCGATCCATCCTATGCCCGGTGTTAGCGTTAGAGAGCGTCTAGCTGGTATTGATATTGCAGGCTTCGTTCTCGGCTCAGGAGTATGGACATCATTCCTTTTGGCACTTACGATGGCGGGTGGGCAATGGCCATGGAATGACGGCCGTACTATCGCGACGTTTGTGGTCTTTGGCGTCGTGCTAGTCTTGTATGGCGTACAGCAATACTTCGCCCTCTTCACCACCCCGGCCCAGCGCGCGTTTCCAATCCGCCTGCTGGGTGAACGTACCCAGGTCTTACTATATGTCGCAACATCGGCTTTTATTACGGCGCTCTTCGTATCCGTTTTTTATATCCCTCTTTATTTCGAGTTCGTACAGAACGACAGCAGTCTCACTGCAGCTGTTCGTCTGCTACCATTTATCGCGGTGGCTGCGACGACAAGTGTGGTCTCCGGCCATTTCGTGGGCCGTGTCAGACTGTATCTGCTTCTTTATCTCGTATCCTCTTTGTTTCTAATCATCGGCGGCAGCTTGCTCGTGGTTCATCTCGGTTCGCATACTCAGACAAGCGTTATCTACGGGTTGACTGTTGTCGTCGCTTTTGGCTGCGGGCTGTCGATGCAAAAGGGCTACTCCATTGCTCCTCTAACGACTCATCCATCTAATGCCGGTTCTGCCCTTAGCCTACAAAATGTAGCAGAGATTGGTGGCGAAGTGATCGCGCTTGGTATATCCGGCCAGATTTTCCACTCGGTAGCTGTCAGGAATCTCTCAGAAGCGCTGGCGGGCCACGGCTTTACAGACGCTGATATCATGGCCGTGCTTGCCGGAGCACAAAGTTCGCTCTTCTCTCAACTTGATGAAGGTTTGCGTGATGCCGCAGTCTCAGCCATCACCAAGTCATTACAACTGGCGTTCACACTTGTGCCGATTGCCGGAGGCGTCATGCTAATTGCTGCGCTATGCATGAGATGGGAGAGGCTTTACTACCCAGCATAGGCTCTGGATGATAAAAGTCAGCCCATCTATCAGAGCACTGCTTGGGTTTGCGATCATGGAAACAGACCCACGAAGTAATGGAAGTGCGCTGGTTCTGCTCATCGCAGCTATCGCTTCGCAACCACGATAATAGGCTCGCTCAGAATTACGTGAAGTCTGTCGTTTCTATATCTAGGGATGGCGCTTGAGCACTAGACTGGTAAAGACTACATGTTAATATTTCTGGGACATTACAGGTACTATTTTACGGAAGGATTATAGACTGAACATCATAGAGTAATTAGATATACTGTTTGATTCTTATCTGCTCACCATATCAAATACGTAATTTGTAAATCCTTTTATTGAGCCGGGAAAAATGTTACGCGTGTATTGGGCGGTATCGCGTCATGTTGCTCACCTAACAAAATGAGTTATCGCTGAGTACATGGCTTATATTGACATGCTCGATCCATCATGCGACGATATCTCCGGACACCATTGGGGGCGAAGGAGTCTAGCTCGTCCAGGTAAAAACATCGACCAGATAATATCACTTCATTGGAAATGAAGCACTCGGTTTACGGTGCGGACTGGTTATCCTACTCTGTACCGCCCTATATCCTTCAGAGAGTCGAAGACACATACGAAGGCTTGCACGTGGAATAGCCTTCACAACTCGAGCTGTATGCGCATCTAAGCACAACGACAGATGCAGGTCACTGGTAATGTATCGATACGAAGATTTCTCCGGTACCCAACGGCAGCAAGCTGCAACGGGCCGGAGGGTAAGTGATCGAAATATAATCGTTCCTCTCTCCTCCAATTTCCCCTCCAAGACCTGCCATTGAGAAGAGCGAAAGCCAGAGTGAATATGAAGGATTGTTCTTCATGAGGAGAAAAGAGGAAAGGAAGAGGAAGATTGGAATTGAGACGCGGTCCATTAAGAGCCTGCAATTTGTGGGTACCTTGGGATCCACTTTAACTGGGTTTGGATACCTAGGTAGGTGCTGGTGGTGGAGGAGGTACCTAGGTACCTGACATAGTGGCTGAACGGTTGTGGCTTATTTGCGACAACGGGTCTGAACAGGATGTATCATTCGACGCTAGACTGTAAATGAGCTAGCTTCTTTTTCCGAGTACGTCTTATGAGGTCAGAACGGGCATGCTTTAATTGGCTGCGGACAGCTATCGGCCAATCCTAGCCCCTCCAAAGGAAATCAAGTTTGTCTACCCCGCCATCTCCAAGTAGCATTCGTGGAAGGGCGATAGCGGGTAGGTCAAGGGAGAGTTTTGTCCAGCGCGACTTGAGATTCGCTTCGTTTAACTTTCCTTACTGATTGCTGTATGTGTACCTAGTACAGGCACCTTCTGACTCATTAGCCCCCCTTTCAGCTGACACTGACACTGCAGGAAGATAGATAAATTTGTGGATACAGGTTCTGCTTTCTTCATCTCACAGACTCTAGCATCAACAACACTTGTCGTTGCTTCACTACTGGCTTCTCCCTTTCAATTTTAAGTTTCTTTACTTCTTCCTTGAAAATAGCAAAGAAAGTGACGTTGGAAAGGATCTGTTTGCTGTCTATCGCCTCGATTCTATTCTGTCTCCTTGTTGCGCACCTTAGTACCCAGCCTACGCGGGAACTAATTGTCATCGACTACCAACTTCTTCTTGCCGGCACGTTTGCGCTGCACTACCTACCTATCTTCTCCGCCAACAAGCTCAGTAGTTCTTTAAACCACCTACTTCTACTCGTTACTTGTTCCCACGATGCCGCCACGAGGAGCAGCAGCACCAGGCGCCAACTCGCGCGGTCGCGGTGGCAAATTTAAGAAGTTCACCAGAGGAGGTTTGTTTTCATTTCGAGCCATCGCATCGCGATGACTTGCAAATGTTGGCTGACATTGGAACCAAAGGCGGAAAGCATTTTTCTCGAGATCTTCGACCGCTCGACGCCGATGGAAATGAGGTCAGCATGTGGAGCGAAAGTGCTCAGAGAAAGGACGACGACGATGATGATGACGATAGCGAGGAGGACTCGGAAGAGGATTCCGAGGAAGACTCGGATGAAGACTCAGATGCAGGCCCTTCTCAAGCGCAAGAGTTGACCCGTGAAGAGCGCAAGGCCGCCAAAAAGGCCCAGAAAGATGCTGCCATAGCAAAGAAACAGAAGGGTCAGGTCCAGGTCGGCGATCTCCCTAGCGACTCGGAAGAAGAAGACGAGGACGATGACATGCCCGCAAACCCGAACCACTCCAAAGCTGCTCGACAACAGATTAGGGCGGCAGCTCCTGGTGTTGACGCGGCCGCCGAGGGGGTGGGCAAGATGTCCTTGAATAAGTCGACAATGAGCCGAAGGGAGCGCGAGGCTCTCGAGAAGCAACAAGCCGCCGAGCGTTATCGCAAGCTGCACGCTGAAGGCAAGACCGACGAAGCTAAGGCTGACATGGCTCGTCTACGAGTGATTCGCGAGAAGCGAGAAGCTGATGCTGCTCGGAAACAAGTACGTAGTCTTCCCGAGCCCCTATTACTTCGCATGAGCCCATGAAAGGCACCTCTTTGGGAACGATACATTGACAAAACAGAACACTAACATGGCGGCACATTATAGGCTGAGAAAGAAGAGAGGGAGGAGCAGGAAAGGGAGCGACGACTGGAGAGAGAGGCTAAGGAGGCAAAGAAACGTGAGGCTGCTCTTGGGAAGCCCGTTAAAAAGGGAAAGAACTGAGGGAAACTCAGTGCATAGGCATCTTAGAACAGACCTGGAAAGCATTTACGAGCGCGATATTCTATTCCAGCTGCATAGGAATAAATGCGATCCTCCTGGCTTGTCTTGTTCGCGGCAGAAATACGTTTCATTTTGTTTGGTTGGACTGCTAGTCGTTGGTAGATTCCTGCGAACACATCAAAAGACATATTTTGTGCCTGTTTTCGTGACACCGTTGGTCAATACTACCTAGGTACTCATGATATGAATCCGGGACTTGCAGATAGGAAAGTTGACGCGATGGCAGCGGGGCTAAAGCCGCCGGCCCGCTCACAGCTGTATCATCTATGATTAGATACATCACTTTTCGATACCGCAACGACCACCTTATGTAAGTGCATACCCTGTTACAGGGAAATTGCATGACAAAACATCGCGACCACATTTCCGAACGGACGAGCTTACAGACATTTCGTCTTTTGCTCAGGAGCTCCTCACTTTCCCTGCACCAGCCATGGCGCGACAACGGAAAGCGGCCAAATCAACGCCTGCAAAACGTAAAGATGGAGGTCCCCCAGCGCCCTATAAACGGCCGCCTGAGGTGCTACAGCCCATCATCGACACATTCGATGAGAAGCACGTTTACATCATTCACCTTGACAACAAGCCCCGGGACTTCAAACGCCGGATATTCATGGTCCCTGTACTTATGAACATCGCCATAGTCGCTCTTTTCGCCTGGCGAGTGTACTACATCTCACCTTACTATCTGAGCCTGGTGACCTCCGCCATGGGCTACTGGAATGAGACGACCATGTTCGTGGACGAGATGACGTGGGAGGAGATCATCCCCGAAGTCGGCCGACGCACAGCCACATTCATGATTGACACTCTGCTCGCCGTCTTCCTCTGGCCTTGGCCGATCGAGTTCTGCTTCGGACAGCAGCACGGCAACCCGGTGGCCTGGCGTCGGGCCGTCGGCTTCCGCGATCGCGAGATCGTAGTCCGTCGCAGCCGCAAGTGGAGCGAGAAGATGGGCGACGTGGTCAACGACGGCGAAGACGGCACCAACGCCGCGCGCAGCTACTTCCTGGCCCGCGTGAACATGGCCACGGCCCCGATGGTGCTGGGCGAGAAGACGGGCTACGTGCTCATGGACGGCGACTGGGATCTGGACTGGGGCGCGATGATGGACGCGACTAAGATGGTGGACGAGAAGATGGCGGCCATTGAGGCGTTTACGCTCGTCATCCTCGTGTACCAGGAAGACTGGGGATGGTTGGTCGCGGACCTCAAGGGCGAGGCGTTAGCCCAGGAAGACGGCCGGCGTAGGCAGATCTTTACCTTCCGCGACGCGCTCGCCGGCATAGGAAAAGAGGATCTGTTCTACCGCTGGATCGAGATTGTCCAGTTCGAATCATCGCAGCCCGGAGGGTTCGGGCCGGAGAGACAGGAGCGTGCCGCCAAAGAGATCAGGGAACTGTTTCTTAAGGAAGGCATTGACTTTGACCAGTTTTGGAAGGACAGTGTTGGCACCGACTCGAGCATGGGCATTCAGTAATGGGTGACATGCATCACTAATAGGAAGGGCATGACGTGGGATCATAAGAAAATGGAAGAGAGGAACAGTGCATTCATATTGTACGTAGGACACATGCCGAATGGCACGGCAGGACCCCAGTATCTTCTGGAGTGCTGTGCAGATGCGACGCTCGGTGGCTATTGAACAGTCTCGAGCGGCGAGAAGGCCTGGTGCACTGATCGCTATCGGGTAATTGACTACACATAATGGCTGATGAACATAGATTCTTGAGGGGAAGTAAGCCTTTTCATGCATAGATAAAATATATAAGATTTATTACATAGGCAACGAAGTTAATTCATGGTGACTATCTCATGATGAAGTGTTCTCTTCATTTTATCCAGCTGTCTGAGGTAGATAGTATGTAGGTTTAGTATGATTCTATAACTAATTCTCACCAGACGGTGCGTCTTCTCCATCTTACTTTTCTACCTCCGTGGGAACACTAGAACTGTCTCCAAGTAAACTACCTCCCAGGTTAATATAGTTAGCTCATGGGTGCGATGCTTAATGTGGAATATTGTCTACCTGATACAATGATATCGCTGTGAATTAAGACACTTAAGCGATGCGATTTGACTTATGTAATACATATGAAGGTGCGTACCTCCTACCTCCGATGTGGAGCCATGCTAACCCAGGGTAGTGGCGCTGTATGCTGTACCTAAGGTAATCGATTATATTTTTTTTGGTCGCAAACGCCCACGCCGTCGCCATTCAGCCAGTGTCTACACAAAGTGTATGGAGTCCAGGATGGGATCATTGTTCGTCTTCCCTACTTAATTGATCGGGAGTTGTGTTGCTTTCACATTTGATATTTACTATCTTCCCAGAATTCTGGCTTCTTTATCAATACAGTCAGCAGGGAACGACTACCATCACCACCCACTCCAGATGTCACATCGTCATCTAAACACCATTACTTCAGCATGCTGAGAGGCAGGTTTGGCAAGGTAAACCTATGCACGGGTCTCCATGCCTGTTTCATTCGCAATATATATGCATGCTGACACTTCACGTCGTAGCGGGAAACTTCCATCTGCGCATTTTGCCAACATCGAATTTCCATTTCCCTACCGCGAAGACCCGGGCCACCACGGGATCGGCTCTTCTCAGCCACGACACAATGCGCAACAAGTCATGACCCGAGCCGCCTTCGGCAATTCACGTCTCTGCCGTCGGTCGCCGGCGCCGGCACCACCTCCAGTTCCCTGAGCACATCCAAAGCTCCCCAGATCCAGAGCTTATCGACCAAGACCAACCCGACGCTTCAACAAGCGTACAGCCCGTACCGACTGGCAGACGAGAATGCCGGAACTCCCGCACCCGCTCCCGCTCCCGCCCCCCCTCGCCCGGTTGTGGGAAGTACGTTTCTCTCCTTTAAAAGAGCGAGGGCGGCCCGAAGCGATGACGATCTGGACCCTCACGAAGCGAGGGCGAGAATGAACCTCCTCGCTCAGCAGCAGCAGCAGCAGCAGAAGGCTCCACCACAGCCTGCGCCGTCCCAAATCAGAGCTGCTGCCGATATGCGTCTCAATAATGGTCCCGGACGCAGTCAGGCGCCTTCCTCTGATCAAAGCTCGAACGAGTTTGTCCGCTCCAGACAGCCGGTGCTCCGAGATTTTCCTCCCCGGCGGCACGTATCAGGCCGGGGGCCTCAACCTGTGTATGGACCAGTGCCGCGCAGTACGCCTCTTCCGAGGAATCATCTCGCAGAGCCCCAACCTTCAGTGCGGAAACATATCCTGGGCCCGATGCCCCGACGTGAGGATCCACCGTCACTACCTGAGCGGCAACCCAGCACAGGTCAAAATAGCGACTCGAAAGATTTCGTCGCCTCTAGCCTACCGAGTCTAGCGAAGTCTGAGGCTCTTTCGCCCGCCGGCGCCAGCAACGCTTCTGCAACGAAGCCCGATACTGCGGTAGCTTCGTCGGGTGGTTTCGACGCACTGGAAGCAGCTAGTGCGCACGATGCCAAAGGTAGCGCACGGAATATTGGTATGTCACAGGAATGGGGTCAATTAGCGCGGAAATCTACCAGCAGGCCGTTCTTAAGTAAAAATCTCTGGCCCGGGCAAAGTAACATAACAATCTCCCGGCCGCAGCGTGTTGATACGTGGGACACGGAGCAGCCATCATCAGAGCAACCATCATCGGAGCAACTATTATCGGAGCAGCCATCACCGGCTCCGCGGGCCGGTAAAAATAAAAAAAAGGACACTGTTGCTGATAAATTGAGTGCTGCCAGCTGGGATACCTCGATATCTTCGGCGCCGCCACGGCAAGGTGGCCATGATTATGATCACGAGAAGAAGACTTCCAAGCGGGAGAAGAAACCAGACAAAAAACGAGGCGGGAGGCGCTCACAACAAGCGTCTCGGTTTGAGGATGACGATGGTGCGGATGACTACGATGAATATCAGGAAAAGCGCCGGCAGAAAGAACTACGCAAGGCACAACGTGAAGCGGAAAGAACCGAACCTATTCCTATCATTTTACCCGAACTGATCAGTATCACGGCATTGGCTAATGCCCTTAAGATCAAGCCAGACGACTTCCTCGTACAACTTGGTGAGCTTGGGTTCGAAGGAGTAACACTGGATAGTCTCATGGCTGGCGAGACGGCAGCTCTGGTAGCCCAGGAGTATGGATATGAGCCTACGGTCGACGCCGGCGACGGCCAAGATCTAAAACCACGGCCTCCTCCAGAAGATCCTTCGGTGCTCCCCTCGCGACCCCCTGTCGTGACAATCATGGGGCACGTCGATCACGGCAAGACGACAATTCTTGACTACCTACGCCAGTCTTCAGTTGCGGCACAAGAGCATGGTGGCATCACACAGCATATCGGTGCCTTTTCCGTGAAGCTATCATCTGGAAAGCCCATAACCTTCCTTGATACACCCGGACACGCAGCCTTCCTAACTATGAGGCAACGAGGAGCCAACGTGACTGATATCGTCGTTTTGGTTGTCGCCGCAGATGATAGCGTCAAGCCCCAGACTCTCGAGGCGTTGAAGCATGCCCGCGCTGCCAAGGTTCCAATCATTGTGGCCATTAACAAGATTGACAAAGATGGTGCGCGTATTGATGCCGTCAAGAGCGATCTGGCTAAAGCCGGCCTCGAGATAGAAGATTACGGTGGCGACGTCCAAGTCGTCTGCGTGAGCGGTAAGACAGGCCAGGGCATGGAGGACCTAGAGGAGAACATTCTTACCCTTTCTGAGATCCTTGACCACCGAGCGGAACTCGACGGTCCCGCTGAGGGATGGGTTCTAGAAAGTAGCCTCAAACCTACTGGCAAGGTTGCTACCGTACTAGTTAAGCGCGGCACCCTAAGGCCTGGTGATTATATCGCGGCAGGTCTTACCTGGGCGAAGATCCGACAGCTCCGCAACGAGGCCGGCGTCGATGTTGCCGAGGCGCCACCCGGAACTCCCGTCGAGATCCTCGGGTGGAAAGATCTCCCTGCAGCAGGAGATCAAGTCATCCAATCCCCCGATGAAGACAGAGCGAAAACAGCCGTGTCTTACCGCGAAGGGCTTCGCGAACGGGAGAAGGACGCTGCTGAATATGAAGTCATCGCCGAGGCGCGTAAGGCTCTTCAAGAGAAGCGCGAGCGCGAGAAGGCCGCTAGCGAAGGTGGTACGAGCGTGCAGGAAGTTCTTCCGGACGAAGAGAACGGGACGAAGATCGTCAACTTCGTCGTGAAGGGTGATGTGCATGGGTCTGTAGAAGCCGTTTGCGCCGCGATCCAAGAGATCGGTAGCCACGAAGTCCGGCCAAGAGTACTACGCTCGGCAACGGGACCCATCACCGAATCTGATGTCGACCACGCGGCGACTTCGAAATCAGTACTTGTCAACTTCGCTACGACGACTCCCGGATACATTCGACGGATGGCGGAGGAGCAGGGAGTCCGTATCCTTGAGCATACCATCATCTACCATTTAGTCGACGACGTCAAGGCGAAGTTGAGTGAGTATCTCAATCCCGAGGTCAGCATACGCGTGCTCGGTGAAGCCGAGATCCTACAGGTTTTCCCTATCAATATGTGGAAACGTGTTTACAAGAATATCGCTGGTTGTCGTGTACGCAACGGGGTCGTGGGCAAGAACAACCTTTATCGTATTTTGCGGCGTGGGGAGGTTATCTTCCATGGTAGGTTTTACAGCTTTAACTCCCCACCCCATCCTTTCAAAATTCATCTTTTTTGCTTATTTGGCCCCTTCTCTGAATTCTGCCTTATTCCATTCCGACTATTCCTGTCTGTACCTAGACGCCAGTAGACTAACATTAGTTCAATAGGTAAACTCGAAACTTTGAAACACGTCAAGAAAGACGTTATGGAAATGCGAAAAGGCACCGAGTGCGGCATGGGCTTTGAAGAGTTCCAGGACCTGCAAGTCGGCGACCAGATCCAAGCTTACGAGGAAGTCCGCACCGCGCGGACCTTCTCATAGCTTGATTACTTGTTATTGTTATGAGTACTTACTATGCATACCCCTTCACTACCTGCCGACAACCTCCTGTTTTATGTCGGCACTAATTCAGTCTCACTATCGCAACGATAGAAGGGTGAGCATTTGTGTACGAAAGCAAATTCATGAAACCATATGTAGGGTTGATGTCTATATTACATGTACGATTCGGGGAAACGAAAGACACGGACATGGCAAGCATATGGTGTATACCCCAACATCGCACGAGAGCATTGAGTGTAAGAGGATAGACCATAGAAATGGATAAGGAATAAGGAATGAAAGGGACAGGGGACACAGGCGCATGACCTAGCTGTACTATATCATGTATATTTGTATCGCACAACCTCCTCTTTCTAAGCCATGTATTCATTCCCGTGTATAACGAAGTAACTTCTCACATTGTGGCTGCTGTTGTTGATAAACCTGTGGGAGGCTTCTCAAGAGGGTTATTTGAGGACGCCAATACTCATTCATTAGCTACCTATGTAATGTATGTTAAATGCGATGGCATAGAGGGTGAACTAGGTATGCATGTCAATTAGGCAGAGAGAGAGAGAGAATGAGAGAGTACTTACCATCCCTTCTCTCAACATAGCCAGCTATCTCTTTTCGTGGTCAGGAATCTATTTCTCGAAACGCTCGTTTTTGACTCACCCTTATTCCTCAACCTAGTCTAGTCAGACCATACCTAATCCCTTGCTGTTGCTATTATAGCCTCACGGATACACGATTCTACAATCTTCATAAACGCTATTTGAACGATATTCTAGAGTCATTCGAATTATTGGCTTAACTAGGTAGGCAGTCAATAATTACTTACTTACTGAGTGAATTAAGTTCTACAAGCCCAGAAAACAGCGCTTTCTCTGATCATCAGTTAATCAATCACAAAGATTGTGCAACGCTCGATACGTAATACTATTGCTCCTTTCTGCAACGTTCTGGTCTGTATTTCAGGTGGCCTGATCACCAAACCAACCCATTGTCCATTGACCAACTAACTCTACGCAATGCTAAATTCCGGGATCTCACCCATCTCAGTCTTGGTTTCTGCGCCCCATTTATAACTTACGCGCCACCGTAACCGTGCACTCTCGACTTTCTTCGCCGGTTCGCCGGCATGCCAGACTTGAATAGCCTGCGTCACACCATTTTCTTGATTAGGTTGCAATTCACGTCCAGTTTGCGGTTGAAGTTTAAGTTCGTAACCCTGTCATTAGTTAGTAGGAGTTGGTGCGAATGAGACAGGCGCAAAAGAGATAGGATGCAAATGGAGAGGAAAACATGAAATTATTCTTACTTTTGTCACAGCCAACTGAAAGTGCAGATCGCTTATATGCTGCGGCGTTGTATTTGAAAAAGAGAATAATAATGATAGCGCGTTAGGCGCCTGCGGTGCCCTGATAGCCTTCATGTTGATATGGAGAAGACTATTGCTGACAGTGGCCTCGTGATCACGCGGGGTGGATGTTTCTGGGAGGGCAGAAGAAAACGACCATTCGTCGTCGTCGTTGGACGGAGCAGGTGCCGCTGGGGCTTTAGGTGTAGCAGGTTTTGACGAAAATTGAGACGCGCTGAGAGAGGCGAAGGGGTCGCTCGTCTTCTGTGTGGGTTGTGAGAATGCGGAATATTGACCTAAAGGAGGTTGTGGCGTTGTGGACTGTGATGCTGATGGTTTGGATGCGAATCCTGAATACGGAGAAAATGGAGGAGGCGTAGGCGTTGGCGACGGCCCTTTGGCAGTGCTGTTCTGCGTTAATGAGGAGAGAAGCGCAGGGCCAGGTATGTCTGTAACGTAGTTAGTTGCATGTTTAATTATCACGAAGGTTTATCATAGCCATGATCAGGGGTGTTGACGGACTTTGATTGGCACCGAAACCAAGAGAAATACCACCGCCCTGTCCAAAGCTACCGGTACTGTCTCCAAGAGACAAACCCAGCAGATCATTCTCCAAACCGCCGGCTTGAGAAGTCGATGCAGCTTCAGTGCTGGCCCCATTCGTCCCTGCATCAGCATCGAAATCGATCAGCGACAGCTCGTTCGCCACCGAAGCTTTGGCTTTCCCTGAGGCACTTGAAGATGTCGGTATGGGCGCCCCTTGTGCCAACTTTTCAGCTCCTTCTACATCGCCCTTTTTGAGAAGCTTCCACCTCTCGACGGTCCGGTGTATGCTATCGTTGATTTCAAATAGTTTTGCGACAGCCTCGTGATCGTCCGACTCCTCTTCGCACATCTTTTGGATCTTGGGCTGTGCACTCTGCAGTGACGCAGCCATGTCGTCGAACACGTCGCCATCGGCAATGGTGTCACCGGGCTTAAAAGCGGCCAGCCTTTCTTCCAGCAGTCGGGCCTTGGCTTGGATCTTGCCCACTTCCTCGGCAGCTTTGGCGCGGTAGTCCGTCTTCGATCTTGTGTCGTAGCCAGCCATGATCTTCATAAGTCGGTTGGCCTCCTGCAAGTCCTCGGGAGCACCGCGTCGGATCAGCTCTTGGAGTTTGGCGGACTGTGCCTCGCGTTCCTCCTCCTCCATCTCTTCAGCTGATTTCAGGCTCTGTAACCATATTAGCTACACCAATCTCTTCGTCTTTACGCTTTCGCTTTCCCTCCTCTCTTTTACAATCGTCTTCTCTCTTCGCCAACTACTTACATCACTCGGGTTGAGGACAGCGACATCGTCTCTCCTCACTTCGGGGAAATGGTAACCCTTGTAGCTCAGCAGACGGTGCATGTCGCGAATGAAGCCCAGGTCCTCCTTGTAGCGACTCGTCTCGCATATCGTGCTGCGCCACTCCTCGATGGCCTCGAGTATCTTGGACTGGACCCGGGTATAGCGTAGGGGCGGTCGCTCGGGGAAGCGGCGGACCAGCTCGTTGAGGAACTCCTTGGCGCTGATCTGGAGGTGGAAGGGGTAGCCGCAGTTCTTGACGCAGATGTCGAGCAGGCTCAGGGCCAGCAGGCTGACGTTGGCGTTGCGCGAGTTGATGTAGTTGACGATGGCGACGGCGGCCTCGCGCGGGGCGGTGCCCTTCTTGCTGTTGATGAGGTCGGCGATCTCGAGGTTCAGGGCCAGGTTGGGCTCGAAGTTGTCGGGGCTGCAGGCGCTTGCGATGAAGCGCTGTAGCTGTGATGGCCGCGGGTACCCCATCTCGCCCCAGCGGTCTCGAGCCGCCGCACGAGCCGACGCAGCCTCCATGATGTTGTCGCTGGGGTTGCTACTGTCACTTCTGTCTCTGCTCTTCTAGTAGTTTCCTGCTCTCTAGGATGTCGTATCGCGGGGGTGTTGGCGATAGCTATCGAGCTGACAGCGGCCAAACGGGTTCAAGGAGCGAGAAGAAGAAGCAGTCGATTGATATGTGTGTAATAAAAAGATCGAATAATTGAGAGATGATGCAAAACGCCGTGTACAGCTTCCTCCCGAAAAGACGCTAGACACTCATGCCGTTCGATATGTAGTAATATTGCATCTGTATAGCGTATGTCTCTTGACAACTGAACAAGTGCCTCTTCTGAACCTGAGAGCGGCGACGGCGTCGGCAGTGGCGGCGATAACGACAAACGGGGTATGGCAAGCTGGAAAGAACTCGATGCGATGTGATGTGTCAAGTATTATGTGTTATGATGCACGTATGTGGATAGCAGAGCAGGCAGCTTCGTTCGGCCTTATCGTTCGTGTAATTCGTAGGACACGACGGGATCGTTCAGTGCCTCATCCCATCCCACTCTTGGGATCCTATGTACAAAAGAGAGAAATACCTGACCTGACCAGTCGGAAAGAGGCTTAGCCTTACATAGTAAGGACAGGCTAAGCCTATTGTGGAGGTTATCCTCACAGCAACAGGTGTCTGTTCTAAGCTTAGGTAGAAGTATTAGTTTCAACACTATTTATATTAAATACATTCTCAAATGCTACTACTATTACTTTTATATCCTGACTCGCTCGATTATGCTCAACCCATCATTAATAGCCGGCTTTTCTTAGCAATTGTAGCCCATGAGTAACTCAAGGACAATATAGAGAAGTCAAGTAACTTACAAGTACGTAAGCTACAGGTCTCTAGGATGATAATCATGTAGCGCGACGCTAGGCACTAAGTGAGAAAGAGTACTGTTAATCGCAAGGCTGATATAGAGATTCAAGCACAAAATGAGATGTTGATCAGTCTAGAAATATTTTTGCCACTTAGCGGCCCTTGTTCAAGAAGTAGATAGAGAATATTTCTCTGCCAAAACCCCCTGTTGGTACAAGTCTTAGCGCCGCGCTACAGGATTATCATCCTAGAGACCTGTAGTATTACTAGTTAACTAAGCCTAACTCGGTAGCTTTCTGGACAGGGGTACGTGAATTTTGCTAGTCGGTTAAGTGCCTTGAATGAAGTTGGACCCCGCCGAGCCCGCCACCATGAAGCCAAACATTCAAGAGTTCAATTAAACTCAACCTACAGATAGCTTTTTGTTGTTAATTACCGAAAATCTACCCCTTCCGCTCCCTTCATCACTCTTCCTTTCACAATAGCACCCGTCGATACAAATACGTACGTACCACTGTCAAGCTATGGTGCGTCACAAGAAGGACAACTTCCGCGGGGGCAAAAATGCCCCGCGCTCGCGACCACGACCAACCCGGCATGGCGACGATACCGACCGCACCGATGAGGCGCAACCCCCTCCCTTTAAGGCCGCCTGCTGGGACCTGAACCATTGCGACCCGAAGCGCTGTTCTGGCAAGAAGCTCATCCGGCTCGGCCTCATGCGCGACCTGCATCTCGGCCAGCGCCACAACGGCGTCATCATCACGCCCAACGGCAAACACACCTTGTCGCCCGCCGACCGCGAGCTCATGGACCAGTACGGCGCCGCCGTCGTCGAGTGCTCCTGGGCCCGCACCCAGGAGGTCCAGTGGAACAAGGTCGGCGGCAAATGCGAGCGTCTGCTGCCCTACCTCGTCGCCGCGAACACCGTCAACTACGGCAAACCCTACCGCCTGAATTGTGTCGAGGCCCTGGCCGCGTCTTTCTACATCTGTGGACACCCCGACTGGGCCGAGCAGGTCCTCCGTCCCTTCAACTACGGCGAGTCCTTCCTTGCCATCAATGCAAAGCTGCTCAAGAAGTATGCTGCCTGCGAAGATGAGGATGCTATAAAAACGACGGAGAAGGAGTGGCTGGAACGACTGGAGCGGGAACATGCCGAGAGTCGGGAGAATGACGACGATGATGATTTATGGAAAGGAGGAAACGTCAACCGCAGGGTAATAGAAGACTCCGATGAGGACGAGGACGGAGACGAAGATAAAGACGATGACGACGACGATAATGAAAGTATAGACGGTATTTACCTCGGCAAGAAGCCTGCTCAGTGGCCCCAGCCAGGGGAAGTCGCAGAATCCTCGAAGGGGATACAAAAGAAAAAGGACCCGTTTGACATCACAGATGACGAGGACGACGAGGCCGAGATGGAGGAGATCAGGCGCAAAATTCTTGCATCCAAGCCTTTCGCCGAGCGCGAAGACACCGACAAGAAACCGAAGCCGCAAGCAATTCCCCCTCCTCAACCACAGAAATACGAGGTCGATTTAGACATGGAGCCAGACTCTGACAACGATAATTATTCGGATGTTGGCATCGACGATGACGCCTTTGACAATATCATCGACGCAACCCCGATAACAGACAGGACGGGCTTAGCCAAGCTAGAGAAAGAGAGGGCTAAAGCGGCTATAACGACTCATACTTTTACCTCAGGAGGCGCGGCAGCACCTCGCAGGTGGTGAATGAATTACAAACAAAAGTTCTGTAACAACTGAATGAACTGTATATTCCAGCATGAAGCTTGCTCTATTAATTAGGTAAGTCCACGTAGCTCAACCCTGTTATATTCTTGCCTTCGTCTTCAAAACTCTGCGATTCTTCTGTGACTTGCAATAATGTGAAATAGCTCTGCCTTTATCCCTAGGACTTTTAATGTTTTGCCTACTAGAGCATTAGTTGTCCCGGTTTCATACGTCTGCCTCCTCTGGTCGTGCATAACAACCCCAAGACGATGTCAGATATTGGAAGACATAATTAGCCGCACATGCAGCAAAGAATACCTATACTCTTAGCGACTGTCTTATAATCACCATCTAGCTCTGATAGGTGAGAGGATTTCTTATCAACTCTAAATTCAATGCATCTCTGGATGCCATTCTATAATTACATAGAATCCGAGCCGTGGAGCTTATTCTATATCTATTCATAAACAAAGAAGATATCCGCTGTGGGTATAGTTGTCCTGCTGCCGCTCCCGCTCCCGCTCCCGCTCCCGTTATGCCGTCACATTACTTTCTCTTTCCCTGGCCACCAATGAGACTTTCCTCCTCTTCACTCACCTGTGCACCATCCATCTTTCTATTTCTCCCCCTTATTATACTGAATAGATTAAGTGCTAAATTGTTCGTTTTTCTCTTATAGTCGGCAATTCCGGCATGGCCCCATCGAATGCCCGCACGGGTGCCCCGTACTATAAGGAAGGCGAGTAACCTGAAAAGAAGATTAGTTCAAATCCTAAGCGCCACGGAGGTTCTTGAGTGGTCCTATCTCATATTGACCGGTTCTTCCTGGAGTACGATACGGATTTTGCGCCGCGCGGATATTTACGGGCGCGCGAAAGGGAATAAATGCACTTACACAACGAACCCGACCACAAGCAGTACGGCCGCATACGAAAAGACGGAAATGCCAAACATCCGCATGCTATCTACCCTCTTCAATGTAATCAAATCATCGGTAGGGTACCCAGAATCAAGGGCCTTTTGTGTCACTGTGTCCATGGCCATGGTATAACCGAGGATAGTGCCATTGCGATCGAGTGCGGCGACACGAGCGTATCTCCTATTTTCGCTCAATTGAAAGGTCGTTTCGAAGCCCATCCTTTTCGATACGGCTGTGATGGCTCCCGCGCCGTTTAATTTGGTGATAGTATCCGATGTGAACTGGGGATAGATGTCAGCAAATATCAGTGCCGCACACACCGCAAACCTATTGTGGCTGTAACGGATTAATCAAAGCGTCAACTCACGAGAACGTAGCTTTCGACCTCGGTAGCCCCATTCCATGAAACATACACACTCATCCCATCCCCTGTGGCACTGGTCGCAATAGACGGCGGCCATTTCGGCATGCCGACCCAATCTGACTTCCAAGCGCGATAGGCAATAACAGAACTGATTCCGTGATCCAGAGCTAAGACCTGACCGCGCTGCACGTCCATAACGACTTCGCCATCAGGTCCGTGCTCCGTATACATGGGATTCTGGCCCCAGGCAATGAGCGTATTACCCTTAGGTGTGGTACTGATGCCGCCGCGAGAAGCACTGACAAGTGCCTGGGGGTGATACCACTCATTCACGACCCAATACGTCCAAGACTCGGTGTCGAACTCGATCTCAAGCCCGCGCGAACAACCCCACTCCGTCTCCTCACCCGTGCAAAAACCATTGAACACAGCCTGGTTATCGAACAGCGCGATGCGGTTCTCGGCCGTGAAGTGCGCGTTGTGCTGCCAGTGAAACACGGCCGAGGCATTCGCCGAGACGTCGGTGAAATTGCTCCGCTTCCCGCCCATCACCCACTTCACGCGCGCCGTGGCGCCATCCACGAGGAACACGGAGTGCAGATGGCGACTGCTCACAAGAAAATCGCCCGCGGGCGTCTTCTGCACGGAGTTCACATGCCACAGGTCGTACGCGCTGCCGAAGTGGTACGGGCCGGCGCCGTCCCAGGGCCAGAACGAGTCCTCGACGCGGAAGTAGCTCAGGAGGTCGAATTGGAAGAGCACGGCGTTGCTGCGCGGCTCGACTTCCTGTATCAGGATGTTCGTCAGGTAATCCGTGCCGTGGCCGATGGCGGTCAGATCCGCCTGCTCGACCCGCGACACGACGAGCACGACGGTGTCGTCGGCCGTGAGATGCGCCTCGTGCGAATCCGCGTACGTACCCTGAAGATCCCCCTGCGGCGTGACGGCGTACAGCTCCTCGTAGTGCTTGTTGAATATCCGCACCGCGTCCCCCGCGTAGACGACGAGGACTTGCTCGCCGTAGAGCGTGGCCGTGTGCGCAGCTTGCGCGAAGTTGTATCTCTGATCCGCGTACACCAGGCTGAGGTCTTTGGAAGAGACGATACTCGGTCCGTACCCTTCGTAACCCCCCGTGAGGAATATGAAGCGCGTGTCGTCGATCTTGTCCACGTCGAGCTTGTTCACCTGGTATACAGGCGCTTTCACCGGCGACGAGAAGAATGTCTGCGTTGGCACTTCGCCTAGATCGCCTGCTTGGTAGGACGTTAGGTTTGTGTGGAAAGGAGCGTCGGCGTGGACTTGATGAGAAAGAGTTAAGAAGATTAAGAGAGTGTGTAAAGAGAATAAAACAGTCGGCACCGCCGCTGCTTTCGAACTGGAGATGTACATGTTGCCAATATTGCTGTTACTATTAGTTTCGCTGCTCTAAGATGACAACATTGTCTGAATAAATGGCGTAATTCACAGAAAAAAGAAAGACCTCGGAACATCATTGATTCGATCTACAGATCACTAGGTATCTAGCACTCATATACAATCTCCAATCTACTAATATCATCTTCCTCATCACTGAAGATCAAAGAGAGAATAGACATACACAAAGGGGTTCTATCTAGCGTTTGACGCTATTCAATCAATGGGAATGAGGGAATAAGCCTAGTGAGGGCAGAGTTACGCGGTTGCCGCGTGTCACGATCCACTTTGTCCTACCGATTTTCATCACCAGTGTAAGCTGGGGCCGCTAAGGGGGTGGCTGGCTATCCCTCTTGCAACTCTTGCAAAGGTGGATTATCGCTACTAGGTATGTAAGTGTTTTGCCTTATCAGATGGTTGGTTCGTCGTCTTATTTTCGATACCAAGGGGCTGGGACCGGCAATTGGGATATACGTAACGACTACGATATAAGCCGCCCAATACACGTACTCAGTCCATGTACTACGTTCGTATGCTTACCCTCTATAGACCTAGCTAGCCTGGGAATCATTTAGACTAAGTTAGTTAGTGTCTTGCGCTCCACAGTACACGACCAACTACCGGAGCGAGGATGAACCTCATCCATACTTACTTTTCACTCTCAATCCCTTGCCATCTTCTCTAATGATGAGAAAGAGGACGCGCTATTCTCAACGACGATGAATCACGCTAGACTCCGGCAAGGCCGGATCTGTCTGTCTGACTGACGCACGCGCGGCATGACAGCATACGATACCCTTACCCACCCGCCTTATTGATGGGATCAAGACGATGACGCCCCCAGCATCATCGCTCTTTTCTTTAGAGGCCGGAGTAAGATCCTGCGAGTGCGTCGACTAGGGCAATAGGAGCTAAGCCAGTCTGTGTAACCAGTTGGCGACGCATCTACAGATTATTCCCCCGCTCATCTCATCGTAGACTATATGGTCCTCTCAGCGGATAGGAGATCAGGAGTATCTTCAATTGCGACGAACATCGGCGTGATATTCATGTCTCAGTGTTTATATACATATATACAGAATTATGATATTAGCACGCTATCTGCCGCCTTTGGGATTTACGCCTATTACAATTATAGCAGGGTAAACTTGGATAGCTGTTTGTCTCTTTAGCTTCCTACTTGACGGAGACAGGTCTGAATATAACGAGACTATAAAATCCACGACTCAGTTGATTGATGTGTGTGTCCTCGGACACGTCCCGTTCATCTATGTGCAAGATTATTACAATGAGTAATGTTCCCTCGAGCCGTTTTCACGATCATGAGTTCGGGGTTCAGTTGCAGTAGGTTTGCTGTGATTCACTCTGCCACTGTCATATAGTGGAGGGTCATCCTAGCCTTAGCTCAGTCACCCTCAATGAGAAGGTTGACTATGCTATTGAGCATTGATCGACGGAAATATGAGGGTTGGGTGTTCGTATATGCCATGGCCATAGTTCCCCGTTGCCACATAACAATCAGTATTGTCTGCGAAGGGGATAACCGTATCGTAGCATCTCCCAGTAATTCTGTAGTTGCCACATACGCTAGGAGGCTTCCACATCGTAGTGAAGCTCGTATGTCCCAACTTCGGGGTATTGAAGACCCCTTAATATGTCATCAGCTGAGCGGCGCAGAGGCTAGCCGTTGCGACAGCAACATGATGAATGTGCATGGCATCAAGGTCGCTCTTTCAACCCGGGCGGAAATCGTCCGATGGTGGATATCTGTATAAAGGCGAAGAGGCCTTACTTTGCTGGCCTTGCGACTGCGCGCGTGATCTCGTGTATTGGCCGTAAGTGCCACTTCCCCGAGAGCCAGCCGTATATTCGCCTGAACTATGACGATGGTTCGCAGGTGACATTTGGTCGGGAATATTCAAGCTTAATTCGCCTGGCATTCGGGGTACTCGAGACGACCAGTACGGCTGTGATAGGCTGTTCGATGAGAAATGCGATGTTCCCGATCCGGACAGCGGTTGGTTAGCATCGAATGGTGAAAATGCGTTGGCGCTCGTAGGGGTCAGTGTCTGCGACCTTTGGTATTGGCCTAGCATTCCGTTGCTCTCTAAGCCGCTAGTAGGCGACGTGACGCTTCGGCCGCTCGTGCTACTGACGACTGTGGCCCCCTGAATGGCTTTGTTGTCAAAGTCCTCGATGATGCTACCGAGGAACATTTTGTAAACGTCCATATTAGCATCCTCAGTATCGATTATATCACTATGAAGGTGTCAGTACTGTACAACAGGACCTATCAGTCGGGGATGCTTACGGAATGGAGGTCCCCACGAGCTCTGGCCTGTTCCTGAGGTGGTTATCCAGTCTGTCCAGGCGGATAACGGCCTTCGGGTGATGACCAAAACGTACAAACTGAATAGAGATCGGCCTTGGACGCGATGGAGGTCTATTGCTCGTGGTGGAAGCTTCAAGTGGTGTTTCTGGCTCCCAGGCTTCCTCTGGAATCTTCTTGATGAAGGTGATGAGATAATTGTCGACATCATACTCTTTATTCTTCTCCCATAGCCCATCTGTAAGGACTAGTATAGTGAGGTGTCTCTTTAATTTATCGCCATCACTATTCTTCCTCAAGTGGTCCTCGAGAATCAGACTCAGGCTAGCGCTCATATCAGTCTTAGAAATCTCCTTTTTTCGCTTGTTGGGATCAGCATCATTCATTTTCTTCAAGAAATCTTCCTTGCTCTGTTTTTTCTTGGGGCTAAGCCTCCATTTCTCATCTAATTCGTTAGTAAATCGAAGTTCCATGCCGTTATCATCATAGCCCAGTGATCGCATCACAAGGACCCGGAGAACGTAGGTAGCATGTCTCCAGAAACTGCGCATCGATGAAGCGTTATCAACAAGATATACCTGCAATTCCATTAGCCTTTTGTCGGTTGAGCTTTCGTAGAGCGGCGATGTACCAAATCTCGATTCTTCAGGTTTTTTTCTAGTAAATCCTCCTTGCCACCTAGTGATTTCCCATATACGGAATGACGCTTTTTGAAATAATGGTTGACGTAATTCTTGTTTCTTGCATGAAACTCGAGGATATCCGCCTCCACTTCCCAGAAAGTAGTAGGGGGGTCCTCCGGTGGCTTCGGCGGGGTTTCTTGAGCGCCGCTAGCAAGTGCTGTCATTGCGCACTGCGCCTCTGTGAAGAACCCTGAGACTCGTTCGGGTATATCTGCGACTTTACTATGATCAAGTCCTGACCCAATCCCTAGTAAACGGTCTTCACGGCTGGGCTGCAAGAGACGAGAGAAGGGGCGCCCTTCTGAGCGCCGTGAAGGGTAGAGGAGTTTTTCCATAAACAGTTCCGTCCCACTGTTGGATATTGTTCGGGGAACATCTTCAAGTTCGGATATGCTCCCTTTAGATGAGTGTGTTACGTTGTCAATAAACTCAGCGATGTAGAGTGGGAAACTATTGATAGGTGGGGTTGCCTTTTCATCAATGCTTGTAAGTTCTCTACTGAGGGCAGTACTGCTGATTCGCTCTTCCCCAGGCGTTATCAGCATCCGATCGTCGATGAGGTCCAAAATCTTAGCGGTGTAGCAGTCGTCTTTCCTTATAGCATTCCTAAGATATTTATGCCAATGCGTGACAGCTTCTAGGACTTTCTCCTTATCGTGGAATGGATCGCCAATGCCGATGCCTAATGATTCGATAGCATTTAGACGTAGCAGCCGATACTGCTTTACTCCTTCTTTCCCTAATGCGACGTATGTTGCTGCAACAGAGAAGACACACCCCAGAGACCAGATATCGCTCCCTTGAGTCACTTCTGGTTCCTCGACTCGTTCCGGGCGGTACGTGAACTTTTCCGGCGCCGCTTCCGCCGTAAACCAATTAGTATTTGCTTAAGGGGTTGAGTGACTGGACAAGGAAAGCCTACCGAAGCTCCGAGTTCCCCCAAGAACCTGTACCTTAGGCGCTTCTCCATTATAGGATACCGAGACTGTCTTTACTCGTGCCTCACCGGGATCTGCTAGCTTAAAGCGACCTTTAACATCTAATATGTTCTCGGGTTTAATGTCGCCGTGCCACCTGGAGCATGAATAGTTAGTCACGTGTCAGCTTGCTGGGGCGGCTGGGGAATAGTACAAATAAGTAGTATATATCCCGCGACGTAGAATCTGTATTGATGCAAGCGCATCTGCTACGTTGAACATTGATTTCCAGAATACTTGAATTTCCGAAAATGTAATAGGTGGGTTTTCTTTCTGGAATGCGCTGTAGAGATCTTGATCCCCCAGTTCAAGAACCAGATTGTAGTAAGTAGTTTCCGTGCCTGTATTGAGGGCCTTCTCACAGTGCGTATACCATCCAATGTATTGAACAATGCCTTCTTTTTCTCCGATAGTATTGTAGATCTTTTGTTCGTTTTCAAATTCGTGCTTCCGTCCTTCACTGAACCGCTTAACGACGAATCGATATCGCTTTGTACGTGTTGAGTCAGTATTGGTCATTTATTCTTTCTCTTCAATTGTAACCAAATAGAAAGACATACTGCTTCCGATCCAGTGTCAACATGGTTGTCGTCGTCGTCGTCGGACAACCCTAGCTTCTGTTCAATCTGCCGGTCAACAAAGCTGGTCGGGACTTCGACAACCCACAGCGAGGCTTTTCTATCCGTCTTAGGAAGCAGCCCATCACGGGTCGGTTCAATCTTGGTCCTTGCAGTTATAGGCACGATATGTTCGTGAGAATGGACTCTCCTGCTCATTTTCCATTCGAATCTCATAGCACACCATCGCCATTGTTGTTTATAAAACCTCTCCGCCAAGTCGGCGTACCTCTTCACCGGAAGCAGCTCCTTCAGCTTCGAAATCTCGATGGGGAGTTTACTAATCTCGTCTTCGAAAAATTTATTGATCTCATGCCCAAAATCTAAATCGAGCAGTGTGTAGAATATTGGTAGGCGATCAAGGATTTGATACGACTTTTGAAGAGGTTGCTGATACTGAAAGCGCCTGTAAGCGACTTCGAGCAGACGCGAAATCTGGCCATGCTCCGAATAATTCTGGCTTTTATGCCCCATAAGCGCATGGGTCACATTATCAACAAGAATAAAGGGACGCCCGCCTATATCCTCGGCTTCTTGGAGGGTATTATTGTCTCGCACATTATGATAAAACTGGATTGCTGATTGGTACTCGCTCTGCGTTGGCGAGGGGGGCGAACGGGGAACAAGGTGGGATGACATTGCGGGGTGAAAAGGTGAACTAGTGTTAATATGTACTGATAATTAATGAATTTAAGACATTCCAGAGGAAAATTGCGCGAAAGGGGTCCGCTGCGATACCAATTTCGAAGTACCAAGAATTATATAGCTGTTTCGTCCTATTAGAAAAGGTAGACTGTTGGATAGACTGTGCGGCGGACGAGAAAGAACATTTCCGACGAGGGGTAAAGTGGTCTCGCAGATACACTTCCTCTTGAGCCTCCAATGCCCTGTAGGGATGAAGCTGAGCGATCTTACTGCACGTGAGTGAGACTAGTCTTTAGATAATATACCTGGTTGATTTAGGTGGCTGACCAGGTGGGTTGCATTAGTTCTGGGCCAAGGGTTCATCTTCGCTGTATCCAGGATTCAGGCGTCCAGACTTGCAGGAAACTCCCGGCAATCTGAGGCGATGCTCACACAGCCTCAACTGTGAGGGTGCATAGCAGGTAAACGATGATTGGGCAACTCGAAGCACTGCAAGCGAACCCGGTAACGGATGTGGCAAAAAAAGGAAAAGCGTGCCTAAACCATTGTAAACTATTGCTGAGCAACAAACACATGATGCTGAACAGAGAAGCCGTGGCTTAAAGAGCCGTCTCTTAATAGTAGCAGCTGTGAAAGCTGAAATTCTGTCATTCCAAGTACTTCTCTGTCCGCAAAGTGCATCCGCCTGACGAAAACTTCTTAGTAAAATAGCAAAACAATGAGCGACTAAATGTACAGAGCAAAATATTGTAAAGTACAACCTAGGCAGTGTAGCAGTAAACAAATGAAATTCCGTAAATACTAGAACCCACTGGGTCTAGGAAGACGACTTGGGCTCCTTGCCGAGCAAATGCTGCACGAAAGAGCGCGGAATAGCTTGGTCGGCAGTATCTGCCCTGTTACTAGAATGCCTCTCCCAGTAATCAGCAACATCCGGGTCGTGCGACAGCAGGCCCCTTGCTCGCTGTTCTCGTCTCCATGACTCCCACTTGTAGTAAAATACGACCACTAGTAAAGTTATGACCCATAGTGGGATTGTAACGAAGAGGAAGCTGTTCAATGCGTTTTGGGAGAAGTAGACTTGATCTTCCCCATTGTCCTGATACTTCACAACATCTGTGCTGAAGAATGTTGAGACGAAGGTCGGGGGAAGGTATAAAAGGGTGATGACAGTGACCGTGCGCATCGCAATGGTTTCTTTCTGGCCCCTTTCGGCAAACTGCCACATACTATCCGCAAGCCTTTCTTGCCTCGCAGCTGTGTGCATCTGAGCTTGCTGGAGAACAATGTTCTTACGATCCCTAGCAATCTTGGAGAGAATATTTCCCCGATCAACTTGAGTCTGTAGGTCATAAATGAATTCGTCCATTCGCGCTGAGAACTTCTTAATGGCCTTTTGACAACTGATCGCCGCTGCTGATGGAAAATCTGGGTCTTCGACAAGAGTCTTATACGAAGACAAGATAGATTTCAAGATTTTAATATTAGATTCCATCACCATCACCGTTTCATTGACTTTATCCTCATACTCTTGGACCCGTGTCACAGCGCGTGGGCGGATTCGGGGCTGTAGCTGGTTCGTATCATCGAACAGAAGGGCTGGGCGGGTGATGTTGTCAATCGTCTCCTCAAGGGACTGTAGGTGCCATCGCCATTCATCCGATGCCCATTGCGCTATGGCTAGGTGTGTACCGAGGCTAGACTCGAAAGACTCGGAGAAAGTGTCGAAGTGAAAGTTCTTTGGTACAGGACCCTCGGGTAGAATCTCGCCTATAACTGTCTTGACTGCTTTTCGAGGGTCTGCTATTATCCATAAAGCTGATCCGGTGCCAAGATCAAGCCGGTGATAGACAGCAGATTGGCGTATTCGCCAGCGATTCCTGACCAATTGATTGTTTGTTGGGTCTTTCGGAGCTACAGCTTTGAGATTGTAGCAAATCTCGTGTTGCCTTCCCGACCTGTTTAAGTCCGGGATGATGTTCCCAGGTTCTGGGTTGACGAACGTTGTTCGTGTTCTGAAAGCATGGTATCGAAGCTCCCTGTCCTCCTCTTGTGCACCATATACTAGCAGGAAGTCTATGTAGGTGGGCATGACTTGGTGATAAGTTAGTATTCGGAGAAGACAGTCGCGAGTCATCTCGAGAGGAGCCAATGCGCTGTCAGTGATTAAAAAACTAAATTGTGTTAATCAGCTCATGCGAACTCACGCAATATGCCGAGATATATTCCACCCTCGCAGCAATTCTCGACTTACACGAATCGACATTGAGGATCTGGCCTGGTCGCCAATGCGCCAACAAATTTGGCGGGGTTATTGACATCGCGTTCGTAGGTGTCGCCTAGCCATGCCTTCAGTTTTTGCTCGCTGAGTAGGTTGCGCTTTGAAATCTCAAAGCGTCCCTGTGCATTTTTCTCAATTTCCCTGACGGGAATCTCAACATCATTAGGATTCCCAGTGAAAAGTATCGTCTTCTTGCGATTGAGTCTATCCCGCAGGCCACATAATACAGGACCATATGCGGCACTGGATACGATGAATCGTGGGTACTTTTGAAATATCAGATAAGATTCGGAGAAATCTGTCGGTAGACTGATTGGCATCGTGGTTTCCGCTAAGCCGGGCTGCTGGGGGCGTAACCAAGACAAAGATTACAAACAAATTGTAATTAATTGTCAACTATGCAGATAGCTTGCGGAGTGAATTCTTTTGATAATGAGATGAAGCATCCTTTGCGATAGCGGACACTGAACACATTATCAAGTTTACGATAGAATGCCTAATTGACCCTAAGCTGCCTATCAATGACCCATGATCTTACCAGACAAGAAACAGGGCGCTGCTGGTGGCCATAGTGGTCATTCACAGCCACCATCACACCGAAATGTGCAGCAATTGCCTGAAGTGCATTGGGTTGCGTTGCTTTGTTGACTAGGCACGGTACCATACTTGTAAGCCCTAGCTGAAAATCCACTAAACCTATTCGTATTCAGTCACCATCATCGTCGTCCCCAAATGGTCGCCGAGGACCATCCGGGCTGTGCTCCATACGTGGGCGAATCTGGCCGCCACCAGCTTTACTCTTCTCGCGAGCTCTGTGTTCCTTTCGAATCTCATTGATTTCATCTCGCTGATCCTAGTGTTATATGCCCGTTAGTAAACAGAGCTCTAGGTTAGACTATTTGCGCCCCAAAAGTAGTAATTCCCCGCCCCATTACTTACGCAAGTTAATGCATGTGGGACATAGATCAAGTAGTGGTCCTCTACAGCCAACTAGCATGGCGACACTTATTAGCGTTATGGGCTTTCCTATGTCTCAGGTAAGTACTCACATTTTCTTTGAAGGAAACTCCTGGGTAAATGCGTTGCAGGAACGCCTCCAACTCCCACCAATCTAGATTGTAAGCGTTGACGACGTCTGGGATCATGGTGGGGAGGCCCCTTATTGTTGCTGGCTTGTAAAGGAATGCAGTTGAGGATTTTCCAACAGTGGGCGTCGTTGACTCGCCATGATTGTCATTCTGGCAACCCGACGGACCCGCGTCGCTACTCGTGTTGCTGGTGTCGCCCCTCAGCCTGTTTTCTGGCTCATGCTTGATTGCCTTCAAGGTCTGGGCTCTGGCCTTCTGGTACCAGCTCTTGGGGGTGTTCATGCTGTGTTTCATCATATGACATCTAGGATTCCGAATTATATGTCGCGAAGTGCTGAATTTATTTGTATGCTGGGCTGACTTTCGTCTTTCCTAGCTGGGTGTGGGGGATCTTACCTCATTTAAAGCTGGCTGAAGCAGGCCGTGACCGCAGGCGTTGCCTCAATACTACAGGGTCCAGTAGCTGAGCCAGCAGAGCGCCCAGACGGAGCCACATGAGCAGTCTTCACAGCCCATGGGTGCGCAGATGCGACGCACATTGATCTTTCTTCACCGAACTAGCTCATAATACATGCTGGAGAATGCGAAAGTCGAGCACCTCCAACACGTGAAAGCCCCCGAGATTCGAATAGTCACGTCAACTTAACCCGCTTGAATGCTTATAAGAGCACGCTATTTGCATGTGCTTCGTCTGTCTCGCAATCTAAGGCAACTTGACGAAATAAGTTGCGGTATGCGACAGATCGGCAAGTTAGTGGCTTACATCGAAACTGGCAGAGGTCAACGAGGCACACATCGCACCCGCGCAGTCCTGCTGGCGTATTTTACTACCAAAGGGTAGGGCCTCTAAATCATCTTACATTCACTATTTCTCATATATTCTCTGCCCCATTCCAAAGTGTCGATCTCATTTTTATGAATTCAGCTCCTTCGTTTTTTCCCTTCTTCTCTGCTTTCCTCAGCGTCCCCCGCATCCTATACCGTTTCCACGATTTGCAAGTTTTGTACCCAGGTAGTTGATCAGTAGCTTAATTACTCCCAGAGCCGCCGCTGCCTACGAAACATTTCCACCTCAGATACGTATACCCTTAGGGTTTTTTTCTTCTGACAATTGTAAGATGTCTTAACATTGAAAACGTCCTCTCAGTGATGCTCTACTAAATACTCACCCCGCCGCGGCCCGGGCTGGCTTCAGCTAATTGTCTTGCGCGGCTTAACCCCAATGTCATGAGCTTTAATGAGCGTTCTCCCTCTGCACAAATGTGTCGAAGCTATCCATTGTACAGGGCTCATATCGTTCGAATTCCTGAGCCAACTAGAATTAATTAAACTTTATATGATATGTTCGGCTTGATATAGGCTTACCTAATAGTCTCAACAGCTTTCAAAATATGGAAGCATATGAATAATCCTAACCCCGCTGCTCTTGATCTATAATGCCCATCACCGGTATTCATGTGGTATAGCGTTATGAGAGCAAGTCTGGCTTTCTGGTGGTCGCAGCGATGAAGTTGGTTTACACGAATATGGTCAACGCGTTATCTAGTCTAACCACTATCTGACATAGCACTGTCTTGGCATAATGCGGGTGGCAGTATCAGCGCCGCTAAACTATTAGTATCTCGCGTCGGCGATTTGGCCGAAGTGAGCCAGGCTTCTCGTACCAACCAACGTAGCTTAGAATGGCTTTTCGCAGTTCACAACATCTGTGCAGGCTGTTTTCCATGAGTAATTTCAACCTTTACTTACCAGAACAGATGGAAGAGTTGCAGTGTCAGGCACAACACCAACAAAAAGCACTTTGAATACGGACGAGCGACAAACATGTTCACTGTCAGGCCTGTCCTGCTAAGGGGGCTGCTCCTTTCGTCTTCACCGTCTCGGATAGGTCGTCCTAAAGATATGTCTAGTATGCTTTCTTTTCGCATGAACACCTGCGTCACAACGTGGCGCCTTAAGCAGATAGAGCATACCATCGTGAGAACTTATTGGCCGCTGGGTTTGCTGGATGATAACTTCGAATGATATGTTTGCCACCCATCCCTGGCGAGTTTTCAGCTGCTGTCTACTTTATGCGCTAATCCACTTGAGAGATATTCGACCTGAGGCCGTTTACTGATATATAATTCGATGCTTGCATTTTCTCGAAGGCTAGTCGACGGGTACATCCAACCCATACTGCTCGCTGTTTATCATGTCTGCGGTTAGCTTTTCCAGAGGCCTTGTTGCCGTCTTCTTGTTCGCGAACCTCGTGGTCTGTGAATCCTTCTCACAAGTCAATTGAACGTGAAGCTTAAAGAAAGGCAGAGCAGCTAATCTTCAGTTTCTAGGTTCTCATCAAAGGCCTGTACAATTTGTTTCTCCATCCTTTAGCCAGTGTCCCAGGTCCTTTCTGGGCCCGAGTCAGCGGGATTCCCTCGTGGTACTATGCGTACCGTGGAGATCGCCACATTTGGCTTCGGGAACAGTTCCAGACTTATGGCTACAGAGTCCGTATTGAGCCTAATACAGTGCTATTCTGTGATCCACAAGCATATGCCGCTATATACAATATGAAAGCAAACGTGAGGAGGGGCCGTTTCTATGAAGCTTTCAAGAGAGATGCAAATGATACGACTACCCTGACGTGCATTGATGTCGCTGCGCATGCCAAAAGGCGTAAACATCTAAACCTGTGTTTTACGGAGAGATCTATTCGTGCGGCTTCGACTTTCGTCATCGACCATGTGGACCGGTGGATTCAAATCATAGCTGAAGGGATTCAGGACAGCGACGAATGGTCGCAACCCATGGACTTTTCTGAAAAGGTAGACGCCCTAATCTTCGATATTATGGCGGATCTAAGTTTTGGAAAATCATTCAACATCAAGGAGCCCGGGGACAACCCTTTGAAGCGCATTCCACACAATATTTCAGCGTATATGCGATTCTTCTACTTAGTAAGCTCTCTCCGCTAAGTTTCATTATGCCTTTACTGGCGGAATTCGGTCAGCCACTTCTGACAACTCCAAAAGATGTCCCGTGTGCCATGCCTTGGGCTTCTACTCTGGCTCAAGCCTCGTGGCCTTGACAGACTATTTGAGATTATAGCTCCGCTGGCCGCCCGTCAGTATAGTCAGTTCGTCTACGACAGTGTCACCGACCGAATTGCACTACAAAAGGAACAAGAAATGAAACCCGAGGAGGAAAGACGCCAAGATATGTTCTATTTCTTGGCTGAGGCTCGGGATCTCAAGACTGGAGCTCGCGTCTATAATGAAAACGACCTTCGAGCTGAATCGAACTTACTTATCATTGCCGGATCGGATACTACCGCAATCAGCCTCTCGGGTATCTTGTTTTATCTCACGGGTGACGCCCCGCGATGCCAAAAGCTTACAGAAGAAATAAGAACGACTTTCAATTCATTAGATGAAATTGTCTACGGGCAAAAGCTCCAATCTTGTACCTATTTAAGGGCCTGCATCGATGAAGGTATACGCCTTACCCCTTCAGGACCAAGCGAGTTACCCCGCGAGATACTGCGAGGTGGTCTTCATATCAAAGGACAGTTTTATCCAGCGGGAACAATTGTTGGAGCAGCGCCATGGGCCAATTCTCATAACAAGGAAGTTTACGGAGATGCTGAAACATTTCGCCCTGAGCGGTGGATCGTAGACGAGCAAGCTGGTGTGACTAAAGAGTCGTTTGCGAGAGCCAAAGCTGGTTTTCATCCTTTCCTAAGCGGTCCCGGGAACTGCGTTGGGCAGAACCTAGCCATGGCAGAGATGCAGATTACGCTAGCTCGAACCTTATATCAGCTAGACGTGCGAAGAGCTCCTGGATCTACATTGGGAGGTGGTAGTCCCGAGTTGGGTTATGGTAGATCTGACCCAAACCGGTTACAGCTAGTCGACGCTTATGTTTCATTGCGCCGAGGCCCTGAGGTACAGTTCAGGAGAAGGAGAGTTGGTGATTAAGTTTTAAGATGTTGTAGGAGAGCTTGCACGCATACGGAAGGCCACCCGATGCCACGCCACGCGAACTGCCACAACCTTCCGTATTTCTATTCACAGTACCATAGGCATGAAGCCGTATTGCATAGGCTTCAGTTGAGGATTAAATGAGGCTATTCCAACTTCTGTGGCATGGACCAGGCCTCGAAAGAGGTCTGAGGCCGTGGGACGGCTGTACATATAGAGATTGGTTGACCTCCAAGGAGCGCCTATTAGCAAAGCCTACTGGGTTTTTTGCTAGATAATAACATGATCGAGCTTTATTGTTGCATATGGTTTATTACTCTCAAAGTAAGAGAGCTAGCTTGCCAACACAGAGACCAATGGTGAGCATCACGCATCCTGCCAGTGAGCCACTGACGTCAAGGTATTAGTATGGCGGGGAGACATGCGCCTGCGTTGCAGAAAAGCCACTGGCTCCGAAGCAGTAGAGAGCTCGGCAACGCCGTGGCGTAAACCTATTAGACTATGTCTCTATATGCAGGCTATCCCTCCCAGCTATTTGTTGGAGTGCCAGGGGCCAAAATACCAATTCACTCTGTGGCTACTGACCCCTTCCTGCTTACCTGCTATGTGACTCCGTAGCTATCCATTCACTCTGGGATAAAAGACTCTGGCATGAATTTGTTAGGAAACTGCGTATGACAGGATTGTGTTCTGGGTACCTGTAACAATTCGGACCAGTTCACTGGCACAGTCCCTCTCAGCTCCAGGCCTTCCAGACTGCGTACTACGGGATTGTTTCTGATCTCACTATTTATTATCAGTTGTATATAGGCCCTCAGCAGACTGTAACGCCCTGGGCTCGTGGTTGCATTTTTGTGTAGTCAGCGTCGCAATGGTGCCAAGCCGGACTGACCGCTGGTATCTTCCCACCTTAGACATCCGCTCAAGTTAATTCAACAAATTGAGGACTAGCTACATACCAAAAGAAGAAAGAGTTTCTGCGAGACGAGGAAAGACAGTATTCCTACAGGCAGTTTGTGACGGTTCACACTATACTTAATCCTGCCCTATTAGGCATTAACTGGTGTAAGACGTGAGAAATAATGGTCCAACACCCACTGCGACCACGCCCCTCATCGATTGCCCCGTCCCGCAGAGTTGTTGGGACTACCGAAATGATTGTAGCAAGGTACACGATGAAAGGAAGGGTATATACATACTGGGGTAAAGTTAATGATATGTTTCATATCTCATTTTAGACGATCTCAGTATGAAATACCTGTATCTAAAATAAGTATACATCACTAGGTCTTCACATCGACTCCCAGGCTCTACATTGAATACTTTGAAGTTCTACTCGGAGCGTAACTCCAGCTAATCTGGGTGCGGAACTAGATGCGGGATGTTGGGTCTAGTATTGCTGCCAGCGGTCACAAGTACTAGCATCCCCTCATGTCGGTTCCTTTTGTTTAGTCATACCCTATTCTTTAGGACTAAAAGTGACCCGCACGACGCTGTTTGGCCTTCTCTTTCTCTCAAAAGAAAAGAATACCTGCCTCAAACGAAGGCCTGGCTTTAACTATGTACTATCCCCCTCACAGACCGCAGCCCTTCGTAGGCCCCTTTCCTCCAAACTATAGCGCGCCTCGAAGACCATATTCAGCACCGTATCCTGCAACTCCAGCAGGGCCATTTCCACCTGCGGGACCATGGCCATCAGTGCCGATGAATTGTCAGGCACCTGGGCAGATACCTCCAGGCCTACCTCCTCGAGTGCCATCGCTGCCAATAGGGCCGACGGAATTCCAAAGCCCACTACCCTCACCACGGCATTACTCACGGAGGCATTCTATCCATTTCCCCGCCGTATCTCGCCCTGGTCTAAGTCGCTCTTCTACGTTTATTGAGACGAGCTACCGCAAGGTAGGCGGATCAGAGCGGTATCAAAAGAAGAGCCGAGATTGTCACGGCCCATCAAATAGTAAAAGGGCGGAAAGAAAGGAAAAGGCGGAAAAGGTCAAAGAGAACAGACGTCGTCGCAGAGACGCAAGTTATCCGAATACTCAAAACACCTCGCAAAAGGAACCAGAGGAGAGACAGAGAGACGGGCCAACGACTGTCAATATTACAATCCTCAAGCCAGAGCATAATGGGCGCCAAGATGAGCCCGACAAGAACCGCGATTTGCCCAGAAAACCGTCTCACATATCGAAGCCAAAAAACAGAAATCGTTCTCCGCCCGAAGAAGAACGGCCAAGTCGGACCAAAACACCGAGGCCATTATCACTACACACAATGCCACCGCGAGCACCGCAAGTCTCGGAGCTGACGCCTCCACAGACTCCTCGTTTGGATAAGCCAAGCCCACGAGTGTCTGACGTCGAGCGTGATACGCCTATAGCTCGTCCACATTCAACATCGAACCCCGAATCAAGCGACCAATTCCAGAGAATCCTGAATATCTTGAAGGAGCTCAATCAGAAACTCCAATCTCAGGACAAATCCTCTACTGTTCGCAGTGTTAGCGCGATTCCCTCAAGCATGGGCTACTATCGTAGTAGTCGGAAGAAGCGTCCCTTATCGCGTATACCTCGCAGGCGCCGGCTTGCCGCGGCGAGTGTCTGGAGCACAGATAGTGATAGCGACGACTTATGGGACGACGTGGATGAACGAGATGGCATTTATAGAAGGAAAGCTATAAGTCCCAAAAAGGAGTCGCGCCTGGAGTCTGCGCTCGATGAAATGGAGCAACGTATTCAGAACGCAAAGCGCCATCAACGGAATACGACGTCAAGAGCCACTAGCAAAAGTTCCAAGGGCCACTTGTCGTCAATATTGGGACTAAAAAGACAGAGGGATAACGAAGGGGACCTTGATCTGATTCTTCAGGGATTGTTAAAACAGCTTTCCCGATATACAAGGACTGCAGACAGAATGGACGACGAGAGTGTTCTGGATGATGTCCGTTCCGGGAAGTACGTCGTCGCTCTTGTGCCTACGAGATCCATCTCATCGCAAGGGATACCTAAACATAAGCCTTATCACATTCCAAGGTTTCTAATTGGATAAGTTTGTCTATATCCAGACTAGGGACTTGACAATCACCTGTAGCGAACGCCGTACACACTACCTTGATACATGCTATGACCATATTATATTCAAACCGTGTTTTTCTCATTTGTTCAATATGTGTGCATCCGAGTCTTTATCAGGAGAAGTGTGTAATTGAGTCTAATTATTGAGCTTATCTAGATACGAGAGCAAATATTCTGGCTACTAAATAGAGATACCCTCGTCAGTCTTAAGGTCCTCTCCTACGAGAATAGACTGAGTTGCATTGCGGCCCACGGCAACGCCGACCGTACCGGGGGCAGGCTGTGGTGTGCGTCCTGGTTGCCCTTTTTCATTCTCCTGTTAAAGAAATTCAGCATCTTAGTATTAAGCATGGCAAATGGTAGAATACATACCGTTGCTCGGTCACCCGCAGCTTCTGTCTTGTCTAGTACCCTTGTGCGTTAGCTACCATTGCCGGATAGGTGAAGCCCAAACTTACCTCCAATTACAATGGATTTAGTCTCAAGGCTTTGGGCCGTGGCCACAACCCTGGTTGCATCGCGTGCGATCCAAACACCACTGGGCTTGTCCGCCTTCTGCTTGGATTCACCCCTCATGTCCGGGCTCACGATAGGATTCGACCTTAACTGAGCGGCTGTTCCGGAAGGTGAGACTTGCACTGGCGCTATGATTATGCTTCTCTGATCAACCGGCCGAGCGAATAAGTCCTGTAAGGTGTTGGGTTTCTTTGCCTTCTGCGCTACGTCAGAGTGTGGGGTTAAGTTGCGTCGACGATCCATTCTATGGCTTTTTCGTATTATAAATCAGTAATGATGATTGTGATGATATGGGGGCGCTTGTCAATTTTGCAATATGGGAAGATGGCACAGGCTGGGGTTTATATATTCACTTGCCTTACTTAGGATCGACCTCTGTAGGACTTCGAGAAAGGCCATAAGAAGCGAATGGGAATAGCGGGATGTCAAGTACACATATCATCGCATGTGCTGATTAACTGGCTCTCGTACACTATTTCGTACTAAACTATAATATTTCTCTTTTACTATTTATTTCACATTGAGAGTACAGCATATTTTATCCTGTATACAAAATCATGGATGTGTACATATCCAAACATGCTATTTATTAGAAGCTCGACGTATTTATAGCCAATCATACCAAACTTGTCTACAACTTGATTGGACCAAAGTCATTGAATGAGCAAAGAGCGTGTCTATGAAGAGACCATTATCTTATGGTAATTTCAGTGGGCTAGAGCCTTGCAAGGGTGATCTATCAGTACATCGAATCACTCTATCTGGAATGTTCTTCAAGAAAAATCTAGGACATTGGCTCGTTGAAGTCCGATAATAAGCACCACAGAGCAGGATGATATTGATTGACAGTGGCGTATTCAGGGGTTACACGCCAAGCATACGTGGCAACAATCAAGTCAGATAAAAAGATGCACTGCATACAGCTGATCTCAACCCGAAATTTCCTCTTTCGCCCCCAACGACTTTTTCTTTCCTACCTCCCTGTTTTTACTGCCTTCACTTGTCTTATTTCGGCTCTTTTTCTCGTTTAAATTCCGCCTAGATGAAGCTATTTTCATTGAAACAGTGCAAGTATGGCGAGGGGAGGGACGATAATTACGGCTTTAAAATCCTCTGGGAGTCCGAGAATTCGATAGTAGAGTTTGTTCTTTGTTACTTCCAGCTTCTTGAGAAACTCCCTAACAACCTCGCAGCATTGTCTTCATACATGGGCTGATGGGTGACCGTGAACGAACATGGACCGCCCATGGGAGTGATAAGCCGTGGCCTCAGAGCCTGCTGCCATCCAAGATTAAAAACGCAAGGATTCTGACGTATGGCTACGACGCTAATACAGTAAAGTTGACCGAAGTGGTGTCGAGTAACCGCATCGGTGATCATGCTTCAACCTTTCTGGCAGCCTTAGCCACTGCACGGGATACCGATGAGCAAGCTGTGAGTGGCATATTTCCATACCTCTGCCTTAAACCCCTGCTAGACTCTTGCTAAAGAGGCATTGATCCAGAGGCACCGACCTATCATTTTTGTGGCTCACAGCCTCGGCGGTCTTGTTTGTCAAGATGTACGTACTTGAAACCGGTCTCCTATCTATCCAACCATGCATGCACTCCGCCGCATGTGCCCTACGCTCACTGTGTTTTGCACTTTCAGGCGCTCCATGCAGCAGCAACGAGCAATTCGGAACACCGTCGCAGAATTGTTGAATGTACTCGAGGTATCGCTTTTCTGGGAACTCCGCTGACGGGATCCGGCTTCGCTGCCGCTGCCGAGCGATTAGCTCGCTGTCTGGGCATTGTCCGGAACACGAACTGGCGCATTCTATCGGTTTTGCGAAGGGATTCGGAAGTTGCGGATCGCATTCAAAGAGACTTCAACTATCTACTGGAGTCACGCACCCATGACAGCCCATCTAAGATCAATGTTGCATGCTTCTATGAAGAGCTGCCGCTGGAGGGTATTGGAGAGCGTGTTGTCAACCAGCAGGCAGCTACACACCATCCTTGGGAGTCAATTGGTCTCCATAAGAACCATATGGAAATGGCCCGCTTTGCTTCCGAAGCGGACAGTGGCTTCGTTCTATTTGTCGGCACCTTGAAGCGGTGGGTTGACAGCTTACAATCAGTAGACGAAGCCCCGCAACAAATGCCACCCATGCAGTACAAAATTGTTGAGCCGCGTCGCCCAAGTCCAGGGCCTCAAGAGCAAAGTAGATCATCAGACGGCAGCAAATTCGGAGTCTCAGTTGGAGGTAGCGTCACAGCTTCAAGCATTGTGGGTGGCTCGCAGACTGTGCATGGGCCGCTGACGATTGGACCGGTCTAGAACTTCTCGGCCAATCCGATGAGAAAATCTTGTGATCTACGGGGCTAGGACACGATTCATTGGTCCTATGGTTCGGTGTACTCGATCGTGCATAGTGAGGCTGACTTGAATTTGTGCATTATGCGGGTCCAGGGTGTTAATTCTGCTTACATGCCGGCATTTACATTTTGTACGATTGCATTGCGTGGGGGCGAAGAAAGAGCAAGTTTCGGAGACATAGGCATGGTTACAGCTAAACTTGTAGTAATAATTTTAAGTGATGTATAGGCTTATTATTTGGACCTCTTGACGATATGCCAAAATTGTAGTTAGCAGACTCTTCTGGGCATCAACTTGCATTCGATTCCTGACTCGAAATTCATTCCTGGGTAGATTGTCTTGACTTGACTAAAAGGCCGGCAATCACCGCGAGATTATGGCGAGGTTAGTTTACATTCACAACGATCGTCATTAGCTCCTGCGGTAATTAATTAGTCCCTTGTCGTCAGTAGCCGTAACATCAACGTTAATCGCGACATTAATCAAAGTGTTGTCGTCGGCCGTAATCTCAATGGCAACGTCGCTATCTCCCTGAAATGTAGATCAACGAAAAAGAGCAGTATAATTAAATAGATGACAATATTCGCTAATATTGAAGCCTAGCTACTGATCGTCCAACGGATGATGAGATCATACGATGGCTTTTCGAAATATCGCATCTTCAAGTCGTCGAACACGATGGCACCCATTCAGGCTTTGCCCGAAAACTTGAGATATACATGAATCGATTGAAAGAGCCTGAACACAGTGGGAGATGGCTACTCGATCATCCTTCATTTATAGGATGGCGAGATGGGAAATTGCAGGAAAGAATATTGTGGTGTTGTGGAAAGCGTACGTCAGCCCCTGACCTGGTACTACGGCTATGATAATGCCTGTATACTCATAAGTAACTCAACTCTCAGCCGGACTTGGTAATTCAACGTTGACGTGAGCGTCCCAATCCTGAGAAAACGCAGGTACAACAAAACTAACACGTCACTGTACAGATCCCTCGCAATCAGGAATTTGCAGTCCATTCCCCGATTAGAAGCAGACATGAGCGCCTGCCTCTATTTGTACTTTGAACGCGAACATCGAGGTCAAAGACAGCTCAACCCAGACTCATCTCAGCGTCACGTTCGTTTGATCCAGAATCTCCTAGCACAGTTAGTTAGCCAAACAGCATCCGTTTCCCAGGTTGTCAGAGAACATTACGCGAAATTCCGGACTCAAGGCCTTACTATCCACTCTACTCTTGACCTTATTAACAAAGAAGCATCATTGTTCAGAAGAGTGTACATTGTCATCGACGCATTAGAGAAGTACAACTCAGCCGACGGACAGGACTCAGACGAGAGTCCTCGGTATGCCTTTCTAAGCAACATTCTCAATTTAGGCCCAAACTTCAGGTATCTCGTGGTATCTACATTCCAATACGATATCAGAAGGCTATTAGCAGAGGCCAAAAAAATTCTCATCACTAAAGAACATGTAACAACGGATCTCAAGCGATTTATACAGTCCAAACTTCAGGAGAAGCTTCAGTTGAAGGTCAATGGTACTGTCGACGAGTCTTTTTGGAATGCGTGTTGTGATGCAATATTACAGAGGTCTGAGGGACAGTAAGTATCCATATCAGAAGCAAGCCGGTTTGCTTTTTCGGGATGGGCGTTTCATGCGATGGTTTGCTGACCTGTCCCGTTACTCTCTCTGCATTTAGATATTCCCATGCGAAGTTACTTATAGACCGACTGTTCTCTAAGAAAAGCGCCCTCAAGGATTTCGCAACCAAACTGAAAGACCTCCCGAGCACCCAAAACGAGATTTACAAGGACTGGATACTTGACCGGACCCAGACAGACAAGACGCAACTTATCCACGTACTGCAATGGCTTACCTTTGCAATGCGTCCGTTGACGCTCGAGGAGCTCTCCTGTGCGGTTTATTATCTACCTCATATTAACCAGAGATCGGAAAGTGACAAGACAGAATTTACGGAAGACGACATACATCGAATCTGCGACGATTTTGTTATCTACAATGGCGAGACGATATCAATAGCTCATTCAACTGCGGTTGATTTCCTAGAGAGAGAATACTTCGCAAAACAGGCTGAAAGTCCCGAAATGTTGATCGCCAAAACATGCATCTCATACCTCTCTAGTCCGGCTCTAAAGTCAGCCTTAAAGCACGGCTTGCAGAAGCCCTTGGCGTTGTACCGAGAGGACTTCCCACTATTCAACTACGCATCGGAGCACTGGTTTGAGCACTTCGTGATCGCCAATGAAGAAGGAGGCGATTTGAATGGCGACGTGATGATCATGCTGTCCGACGAGAATGTTGTAACCAGCATACACAGAACCATGAATCCCCCGAAGTGGGAGCGTGGCGTCACAGGCTTACATCTCGCCGCGCAACTTGACCTTGGAGATATTGTCGAGAGTCTCATTAAATCTTCAAAAGCTCAAGGAGACCTATCGGGCGACTCGAAGAAGCACAACATCTGGCTAAATAAGAGGACCGGATCAGGAGAGACAGCATTGCATTATGCTGCACAAGCAGATGATAATCCGGAGATGGTTAGGAAGCTCTTGCGTCATGGGAGCAACCCGAATATCAGGAATAATGACGGGCAAACAGCACTGCATCAAGCCATTAAACTAAGCCGAAACGAAGCATCTCTAGAACTCTCTTCTTGGACGGAACGCAACGGAATCTCACATTCGCTTATGATTGACATACCAGACAAACAAGGGTACACTCCTTTGATGAGTGCTGTCAAGCAAGGCATGCCAGAGGTGGTTATGGCTTTGATAGATGCTGGAGCCGATGTCAATTGGAGGGCTCAAGATGGCTGTTCGGCTCTACAAATAGCAACTGCGAATGATAACCGCGAACTTGTTCAGTTGTTATTGAGGAGCAACGCGAAAGCCGGATGGGAAGAATTCTCAACAATGCACTGGGCTGCTGTCCATGGATATCAAGAAATCGTCTCCCAGCTCTATATGAGAGGGGAAGATGTGAATTCCATAACTAGTGAAGGGTCACCTATGACATGTGCTATTCGACACGATCACAGGATGCTGGTCTGGCATCTTCTGAGTTACGGAGCTAAGCTCAACGTCTCTGATCTCGACGGGAATACTGCTCTACATGCCGCCGTGAAGGAGAATATGCAGTCAATCATATGGCTCTTGCTAGAAAATGATGCCGACCCCAACATTCAAAACCATCAAGGGGAAACGCCTCTTCATCGTGCAGTGTTGAATGACAATGTTCAGGCAGCTTGGCTATTGCTTCACAAGGGGTCAACCCCCGGACTACACGATAAGAATGGGGACATGCCTATCCATATCGCCACCGCACGAGACAATGCTCCCGTCTTGAGTCTTCTACTACAATATCCTCATGATAGCCGGCTTGCTACGGAGGCACTTGACGAGTCGCACTACATGCCAATTCACGTTGCAGCAAGAGAGGGCGCTATGTCAACAGCGTCCTGGCTCATTGGGGCTGGGGCAGATGTGAATGCCGTAACTTTAGATGGAACCGGTTACACGCCGCTTCATATCGCAGCCGAGCGGGGCAAGAATGCAGAGAAGTTCATCCCGTTCTACATCGCCACCTGCAGGGGGTGGTTGAAACTAGATCTGGACCGCAAGGACACATGGGGCCGCACACCTCTGCACCTCGCCGTTGACTCCGGCAACGAATTAGTCGTTCGTGAACTACTAGCCGGTGGAGCGAATCCTAGTCCGGTAAACCAAAATGGACTAACACCGCTGCATGAGGCTGCTATCAAGCAACGAGTGTCAGTGGTGAAAGTTTTGCTTCAATACGATGCCAAGATTATGCTACCGGATGATGATGAGGGAAAAGACGAGCCAGATGAAGATTACACAGCTCTGGAGAAGGCAATATTACTCATGATTGATGATGAAGACGATGGGAAAACGATGCTCACAACGCTGCTACGCGCCGGTGTTGACGTCAATATACAATCAAAAGATGACGGGAAAACGCCGCTTCACTTCGCCTCATTACTAGGATTGACGGAGGCAATCGAAATAATGTATGCCATTGCAGTTACCCAGCCTGATTTGACAATTAGAGATGAGGAAGGGAAGACAGCGGTAGAGGTTTGTGTAGAAGAGGGACATGAGATCGATTGGGAGACAATAATGGCTTCGCGAGAGTAGGTTATGAATGGTAGTGAGGGCAATATGGTATATGATGGCTTTTGGCCTCAATCGAAAGACGATCGAGAGCCGTGTTGAAACAAAAGCTTAGATGTTGTCATAAGTTATGCATTCTATCAAGCCAAACTATGATGAGGTAGGGATTTCCCTCACTCAAGTACAATAAAAAAAGCGGATTGGATAGCCAGTCTTATACATGACAGAATATTAAAGAAGGTATGAATCTAAGTCGAAGAAAGCCTTAACACAACACATGGATATATCGAAGTGAACCCCATGGGCCAGCCCCAAGCCCGGGCCCAGGCCTTCAAGAGGCCGACCGCATCTACACTTCCTGAGGTCTTCAAGCCTTGAAATATGACGAAAAAGGTTAGAAAATCGAGTGCTATCGTAAAGAAATCGTTAATCTTAGTGAAAAAATACGCAGGAACCATGTGTGCTGACTCTGCTGATGTCCGCCCTGACCATGCCGACGCCATCTTGAGATGGCCCCCCTTATATCCCCCGAGGTCAAGCGACTTTCGGCTGACTAAATACATGAGCGTGACCTACCCACACAACTTCAATCCAGTTTGACCGACACTACTTAATTTCAGAATCCAACCGACAGATATTCGATAGGAAACAGGTACAACTTCTGCAGGGTAGCTTAACAAGCACTGAGCGATCGTAGCTAACTTCATTCAGCAGAATTCCAGCGCACTAGACGTTGGGCATCCCCCATAGACAGCATGGGCCGTTCTATTTCATTGTCACTTTTGCAAAAGAGACCAACACGATGTTCAAAGCATTGTCTAAGTAATAGAGAAGATGAATGTATGCAGATTAGATGTTGGGAAAATCGAGGAGAAGCCTTTAAGCTCCACAAGTCTTCAATAACAGCTACTGCTGCTATGGGGGTATTATCCCAGTATCAAAGTATTAGACATCGTGGGATCTTCTCTTTAAGACCGAAGACATAGGTGAATGTCTCATTACCTAGTAAAATCGTCCTGAAAATGATATTAACCTTTGTTTCAGATCGGTTCCCCTGTGCAGTCATTCACTACCGCCCATAGCTCAGCTTTCCCGAGTACAACTACAAGGCACTTCAAGTATCTACTATCTACTAGTACACATTGTGATTTCCAGGACGGCGTGGGTCTATTGTCGTTGTTTGCACATTGAAGATATGTACCTTGGTACCTTAGTGAATGTGGGCATGAATAGCTGCACCACCTGGAGGAAGTACTTATGTCTTCTCTACCAAAGACCTGACACCACACTTTAGCGCTTCTTTTTCTTCTTCTTTCGGCGCTACGGTAGCCTGTTTGTATACCGTAGACATTCACTTGCACATGCCGGCTCTCACTGCTTATTTATTCTTCCACTGAACTGCTGGCAGCTCACTCTTACTTCACCACAACGTCTTCAAGCTGATCATCTTTCGACAAGAACTTACTTCTGCAGACAATTCTCTCGTTTCTCTGTATTGGGTTTCGTAAGATACTCTTTATAGAAGCTTGTTCTATCTTCTCCTCGTCGACCACGTCAGCCTCTCGCCATTTCAGCCTCAGGTGTGCCTCATTACCGCGATCTTTGCCCTTCAAACTCATAGTCTCTTCGTCTCGCCAAGTCATCCATCCATTGTCAGCTTACCATGGTGAGTACAGTTGAAACATCCTGCCCTCGCACAAGAATCTTGTTTGAACTAATCGCCAAGCTGCAGGATGCCACTGAGGGTCCAACCCCGAGTACGGTTGCGGACTCAGGCGAGGCACCGAGAACCGGACCGTAAGCTTCTCTACGTACTTCCATGAGTATTATAATCTCCAACTTGTATTAACACTTCATAGCCGTCCTCGAGTACACAAGACTGGCAGTTTTCCTTGTGCGCAGTGCGGGAGTGTACTCTCGCGGACGGATGCCCTGGTTCGGCACATGAAACTAAAGCATGGAAATGGTGCGGCTTTCTGGTGTCGTTATCCCCATTGTGTTCGACAGAGAAAGGGTTATGTGCGTTTCTGCGAGTACCGCAGACACATGCTAAAAGTCCACCACACGCAGTTGAGCGCTGGTTTGATTCCCGAAGTGGTTGCTGACCGCGACCAAGCTTCTTCTGGCGCCGATGGAAGCCAGGCCGCAGCGCAACCCGTGCTTGGGGCTGCCCCTAGACAGGCCGTCCAACCCCAGGGCCAGAACGGATCTCAGAGACAGGCCGCACCCTCGGTTCCCCAGCTTCCCTCTTATCAGGCCCGACAGGCGGTCGTTCCCCCGTACCACCCCGACTTCGACGTCACTAGCAGCACATACTTCGGGCCCAGAAACCCATACCCTGCCAGACCTAGTCAGGCTGCCGCCGGCATCCCAGAAGAGTCCTCTATGAACGTTGAATTAGTCAACGCTTGCATCGGTGCTTCCCGCGATATGCGAGCGAGCGCCAATACGCAACCCGGCCCCAGCCATCCTGGGAATTTTGGTCACGGCCAGTTCCATCAACCCATGGGCCAGGGAAGCCACGGGCCGCAACAACTCTCACAGCTGGCTGGGCAGCCTGATCCCGTGAGGGGCGGGATCACTATGGAAATCTTCCATCAGTCTCGCTACACACAACAGTGGCCCAGCGGATTTGGTGGCTTCCCCCCGTCGAATGGGCAATAAGCTTCGCATCCTTCACCGGATGGGCCTGCCGACCAGGCGAGGTATTGGTGTTAGCAGTTAGTCTGCTTGACGACTCCTAGCCAGGTAATGCTTCACGACCCAGTGCTGACGGTATGTTCTTGGTATATCTTATCTTGGTTAATATTGCATGCTTTGTGATGATAACGGGCGGGTATATATACCGTATTGAGGCGAATGCACTTCGACCTACTCTTTGCTGGCTTGGCACGCAAGAGCACAACTAGCTCTAGCTTCTCTTTCGTTGCTTCTCTTCACTTCTTTCCTCTGTCAATCGTGCGATATACACGATCTAATAGAGAAGAACATACCGAGATGTTGAGTTGGCATGAAGGGTCTGGGACTCCGTGCTAAGGATGGAGCGAGCGGGTTCAGGTTTGAGGGCGCAGAGCAAAGTATGGTAATGATGGCTGGTAGACAACACTGCTCCGCAGCACAAGTGCAATATAATGGCTTCTCCTTCTTCCTATTACACCCATTGCATGGTGTAGCATGCGAGTCAATGTGTCCAACCAAGCAAATCCCTAATGCTAGCTCACTGCGAGCCCGGAATCTAGACATTACAGTCACAAAGCCCAGAAAGTCATACTAACACTCCTACCGTCCCTTCCACCTCAGCCTCCCAACCCAATCAGCCCACTTCCTGACCTCGTCTTCAGCAAGAAGCAATTCAACGGTATAAAACTTGCGCGCAAGCTCCTCGTGCGCCGCAAAGCGATGTACGAAGCGATGGCAAGCGCCGCAGAGCCACGCGACGTTCTGCAGGTCGCACTCGCGATGCCAGCCGCGCCGGACGGCCTTGGCGTGCACGAAGCGCGGGATGAGGTGGTGATAGGAGAGGTTGATCCAGTCGCGGCCGCAGATCTCGCACGCATCGGCGCGTGTGGAGCTCGGGGGCGGCGGCGCCGTAGATATGCTCGTGAGGAACGCTGTGAGAACCGGCGCCAGGAACTCTTCTATGCCTTGCTTTTCCTCGTGGGTTATGCGGTATGCTGCTAGTGAGTCTGCGATGCTTGGGTCTAGGTTTGGTAGGTGTGTGCTTATGTCTGCGCCTGTTAGAGGTAGGGCGTATTGGGCTTGCAGTGTGGGCGAGGCGATGTAGTCGTGGTAATCGATCGTTTTGAGTTCTGAGGGCAGACAGGCGAATGTTTCTGCCGCGATGTAATCTGTAAAGTCGGCGAGATCGTCCCCGGGGTTGGTGTCCGTGCCTATGTCGCCCTCTTGGGCTTCTGTGCGTGACCTCGTAACTTGATCCTCGAAGCTGGAATCTTGGCCAATTACGTCTTGGTTTTCTTCGTTTGGTATGGAGTCAATGTGAGATGGTGGTGAGACTCTAATCATCCTCTTAGACTTCGCCTTAGTCCGCCGGCGAGGTTTGGTCTGCGGCTCCGAGATTTTCTCAAGGAGGGCGGTGGCAAGACAATCCCGGAATAGTTCATAATTACGGTGTTGCTCTTCAGGTATAGATGTCGACATCATGAATTATTCAACTTGTTATTGGGAAAGCTTGAGCACTGAGGCGTAAGCGCAAGTTTCCACGTCGCTTAATAGTATCACGACCTCTAAGTAGGCACTTGGCCTTACTTACCTAAAATGCTGGGACACATAATCAATTGGTACAAGTTTCAGCTAACTTAGGTAGGCCCGCGACAACTTACTCTGATTTGAGGTTGTAAGATTATTAAATTATCAACTTCCATCGAAGACCTTGTTGTTCTATACACGGCTGTGGCGAGGAGATTGCATTTATTATATAATGTTGTTGTCGATCTTCTTTCCGAAAGAAGTAGATAGCTACCCCGCAATTCCAGGAGGAAATGTCGCGGAATAACAACTTCGATTTGATCTGTGCAACGTGTAATGATGCTAGAAAACGTCATCATCCCCATCGCGCCTATACCCTCCCATTTAAACAAATTGTTTCTTCGTGGTTCGGCGCTGTAGTCGAAGCTCTTAGGTTAAACTCTTTGTTTAAACTTCGTTTCTCCGAGTGAGTCACGCTGCGAAGCGGGTTCGCTAGGCCTGGGTAGTGCTGGAACAAGCTCCTGAATCGATCTAAAGTATCTAGCAAATATGGGGTCACCGAAGAAGATCGTCATTGCTTTCGACCTGTATGGGACATTGCTGTCCACCGAGTCTATCGCCGATGAGCTAGCTAAGATCTTTGGAGAAGACAAAGCGCAATCTCTGGCGGCATTATGGCGGCGGTATCAACTCGAATATACGTGGAGAATCAACAGCATGGGTTGGTTACGAAAAATTCCCTGGATATAACAATGACTGAAAAGCGACCTGATCTAATTAGAATATTAGGACGGTATAGGACATTTAGCGAAATCACCCGGAGTGCTCTTGCTCATGCAGTCGCTGAACACGGCCTGACTCTTGTGGCACCCGATGTTGAGAAACTCATGGCGGCATATGACGCGCTACACGTCTTTCCCGAGATCCCAGTAGCAATGCAGATACTGGAGGAGAATAAGGATGCTCTGGATGCATACGTATTCTCGAATGGCACGGACGATATGGTCGGCAATTCCGTCCGGACGTCGCCCGAGCTCGGACCTTACGCTGATCTATTCCGGTCACTCATCACGGTTGACAGTTTGAAATGCTTCAAACCTGACCCGAGGACATATGCACATCTAGTGGAGCAAAGCGGCAAGAAAGGGCATCCGGCTGACGTCTGGGTTGTAAGCGCAAACCCATTTGATGTGGTCGGCGCTAAAGCGGCTGGTCTCAAGACTGCCTTCATCGATCGACAGGGACGGGGTTGGATTGATCGACTAGATGAAATGCACATGCCATCACTGATTGCTGGGAGCGTCGAGCAAGCAATTCGATTCATTCTGAAGTATTAGTTGACCCTTAGAATGGTAGGGAGGTTGGTAGGTGGATCATGAAAGATTGGTATCTCATAAGTCATAGCGTTCGTATAATCATTGGTCTTACACCAGCTCATCAGCTGCCCCTTTGCCCACACTATGTGATATCATACGATTCTGTTGAAACTTTCGATGAGTTTGATTATCTCTTCGGCGAAGAGCGCTGCATCACCCGGGTATCGAGCGCTGATATAGTTGTAGTTCTCATCCTCTACCACAAAGCTATTGGCTCGCGTCAGCATGGTCCTTCGGCAGAGGTGATGTATGTCAAGCAATGGGCGAATACGTACGGTCCGGGGTTTAGAGTCGATTTGAACTGGGCCGGACTTGCGAGGGCCTTGGTTACCTGCCACGACCGACACCGTTAGAGCTAATCACGGTGGTACGTACAGTATACACTGTCAACTCACCGATTCCTGTACATTCTCGCTACCATGGCCGAAAGTCTTGTAGTAGTCGCCCAGGAAAGCACGGGTGCCCCAGTAGGCAGTCTGCTCAAAGCGTGTGGGCAGTGCCGTGGTAACACAATCATATATAACGCTGCGGCCGTTCGCGTCTTTGGATTCGGACAAGACCATGACACCGTGGCATACAGCACCGACAACCTTGCGACCGGGCTTCTTCGTCTTGGGGAAGAAGTCGAGTACGAGCTGGTGGACAATGGGCGACTCGATGACTTGTCTAACCGATTTCTCATGTCCTCCGGGAAATACGACGAGATCGAAGGGGTCGAGCGAGAAGCCGGGGGCGGACCAAGAGAGAGGATGAAGCAGCTCTTCGCTCTGCAGCATCTTCTTGTACGTGGCGACAACCTCTTTTGTGGCACCCTACTTATATTATCAGTACATGTAACGGCAGGCGGACACAACGGATACGCAGTATACCAGCAATTTCTGAGTGACACCTTCGACCATCTTCTTGTCGCATCGTGGGACTTTCCCGTTCTCGGTCACAAAACTGACATCGTATCCAGCCGCCTTGAAGGCGGCCCAGGGCACAGCAGTCTCTAGAACATGATCAATCGGTTAGTCAATACAATAAATCAGCGCTTTCTTATATAGACGGAAGCTATGCATGAATACGACTGCATCATGGATGTACGCACCCGTTGGATCGTGACCATAGTCGGCCATGACGAAGATGGCTTTGGCTGACGTAACCGACGTCCCGGGATTTATGATTTGTGCTTCCTCCATATTGGGCAGTCTTTATTGTAGGTGCTTCCAGTGATGTGATCGATCGGTATGTCTTGGAACAAACGCGGATACTAAAGAATTGCTTAAGTTCAAGTGTTGTTGTTAAAAGATGGCGGCTTGTATCGCGACACGGGTGGGCAGTGACTTACACTGGATGCCCTGCCGAGGCACATTACGTAGCTCCATTAAGTGGCGCCCAAGTGTAACAACGTTGGGGTATTTCGACGGGGCGCACCTACTGTAAGTTTATCCTGCAACGCTCACTGCGCCATTGAAACCCCCTAGCTGCCATGATCCTGGTGCATTATCTCCTAACCCGAATAACACATAAAAGACAGCTACTTTAAACGCCGATTAAGCAACTAGAAAAAAATAAGAAAAGCAGAATATTATTATGATTTTTTTGCAGAGTATATTTTCTGTTTAATTCATATTTATTTATTATCATATTTTGAAATGGTAGTGCATAGTTCATGGATTGTTTCTTAAAGGAGGCTTAAATAGGTACTTCGCAGTACGGAGTACCTACTTACCCACTTAGGCATCAGTGCTACATCACTAGGAAAATCCGCTACGGGAGTTACAGTGGGGGACACTGTGGGTGGACTGTGGCCTATTTCTACCCCCTCCCTGCTACAGTGCTAGACTAGTTTCTCCACCTCCAATACAACACATTCTACCCACCTTATCTCTTTGGTGCCCCCATCCCGGAATAGGCCAATCAATCATCAACAACGCCACGCGTATTGGCCCTATCATCAAAAGATCATCAGATTCCTATTCACTGAGTCCTGACGAATCCATTGATACTATTTTCGTTGTCTGTTTCTAAGCCGCTGCTTGGCTGTCCAATTGACCACTGCTAGGTCACTGTTTCTTCCCTCTGTTTTAGGCGCTGCAAGCCTGTTTACCTGGAGCGCTGCAAGCTCAGGTGTGTTTTTCCTCTGGTCGCTGCTAGACCTGGATCATCTACGTATACAGAAGAAAGTGTTACATACAGCCTCATCTTGCCAATTGGCACAGACACTCATCAGTACCCTTGTTCCCGCTAATTAGCACGAGTCCCCTTCACCCTGTCTGCTTTCACGCATGCTGGGGTCGTCGTCACCTTCACCCTCACCTTCACCTCAGAGTTCGGAGTCAAAGTCTATTTCTCCTACTTTGGGACCAATTAGCACGGACGAAGCTTTCCTCCAGTTGTCCTGCCTACTACAGAACTGGTGTTCTGAGTCACCTGTGACGTCACCTGCTGAGGGGAATCCACTGTCAGAAAGAGCCTCCCACCTGGACATGAGTTCTGAGATTCCTCTGCCTCGGAACCCATTAGCCCAACCTGATCCCCCAACACATACACATAGGCCAGAAGATTCCTCCCACTATTCTGGATCATCCATTGAGTTTCCTCCAAGCTTGATGGGAGATATCGACACAGCTCAAGAGAATCCACCTGAGACACAGACCCAGGGAGCTGATTGTCAAATCACATCAGAAGAATCTACTGATCATCAAGCCGAGTCAGGACGTCCTCCAGCAGACATGGGTGACTACAGAGTTCCTGACCTTAGCTCATGTGGCCACTTCGATGGCCAGGAGTCAGCTGGGAGATGGTTGGCTCAACTACACTGGCAGTTCAAGCGTGTGGGTTATCGTGAGCTTGACCTCCCCGCCTCAGAAGTCATCTCCTCCATCAACATGCTGTGTACCAAGGGAGCTGCTACGTTCCTAGACTCAGACCCTAACCTGCAGGAAATCATTGAGCATGCCACTGCAGACAGAGCTACACGACAAGAGCTGGACACCCTCGAGCAAGCCCTCAAAGACAGATACCCCATTAAGCCAGTTGATCACAATGCAGCTGAGGTAGATGACCTGACCCGCATATGCCAGAAGAAAGACGAGCCCTTGGCTCAGTACTACAGTCGGATCCAGAATGCTCTGAGGCAAGCTGGAGGAAGAGATAACCCTAAGATTGTCAAGGATGATCAGAAAGCCCTGACCGCTGCTGAGGTCACATTGCTGCGGACAGTGGTGAGTCGCTTCGTTGATGGGCTTGTGGATTTCAAGCTTCGTCAGGAAGCTTTGAGCAACAGAGCTCGGAGTGCCAAGTCTCTATGGCAGTGCTTCGAGGCTATCCAAGAGTCCCAACGCATCATTGAAGACAAGGAGAAAGCTGCAGAGGAAGAATCCAACAGAGCTGAGATTGAGGCTATTCGCAGGGCCATGCAAGAGCACCGAGGCCTTACCATTGAGGAGGCAGTTGTCAGGTATCATCCTCAGGTGACTACAAACTACACTGCACAGCATGCTCCTCAACCCCTTCAACCTCCAGTACAGTATCACCCTCCCGTTCAGCAGGATCTCACTCACCAGTATTCACCAGTGCCACCCACACAACCCACATCCCCAGCCCTATCACAGGTGAGATGCTATGCCTGTGGTCAGTTGGGTCATTATGCGAATGCCTGTCCTGACAAGGGTCGTGGAGACTCTCGTTATAATGGTTGGGTGGATCGTCCACAGAGTCCTCCAGCCCAAGCCCAGAGGAATCAGTCGGTTGTCGAACCAACCCAGAGGAATTCATCCAATCAAAGGAACGTTCGTTTCTCCCCCAACCCCCTTCCTCCCAGAGAAAATTCTAAGCATCCCCTTGTGAACGGGACAGAGACACTAGGCCAGGGCGAGAAAGCCTGCTTCCGCTGCGGAAGTCGTCGTCACTTACAGACCAAATGTGATGCTACCCAGCATCAGTGGCTAGCTTGGTGGGAACAAGCTCACCTCAAGGCTATGATGTTCCCAGCTGCAAGGTATCGAGGCAAAGGACTGGGTCCATCAGAGGTGCAATCTCGATCAGCCCAGCTCTTCTACGAACAATTCATTGAAGATGATCAGAATCCTCCTGATGCACACGAAGGAGACACTGTACTCTTGTCAAATTCTCTCACCATTGAAGAACTTCAGATTGATGAGGGAGCCAAGCTGAGTGAGGAACTTGAAGGCCAGATCCTAATCCTTCAGTCCCTCTTGGCCACAGCTGCAGAAGAGCACCCCAACAAGCGCAGAAAGGATGGAGAAACCTCTATTCCCATCAATTCGCTTGTGGATGATCCTATGGATGCAGAAGAAATCAAGCAAAAGCGCAAGAAGCCTCGCAAGCCAAGAGATTCCAACCAACCACCCAAGCCATTAGCTGAGATCAGAGGTCGCAAGGGTGAAGGTCCATTCGACTACAAGAAGCTTCTGAACACTACCGTCATAGAGCTTACCCTGATGGACATCCTCCAACTGAGCCCTGACTTCAGCAGGAATTTGAAGCATCTGTCAGTCCGGGCGTCAGAGAAGGCCAAGAGAACCGTGAGGCGATATGCAAAGATGCGAGAGACGGTTCCTCTTAACTCAGCCTCTGCCACTATTGTCCAACCAACCAAAGCATACAGGATTACCCCTCGTATCAAATACATCAAGAATGGCCAGCCCATGGAATATGTGGCTGATGCAGATAGCTGTCAGGCTGACCAGGGCAGCGATGTGAACATCATACATCCAGCACTGGCAGACCAGTTGGGTCTGGTCCGGATGAAAATTCGCGATCTGGGTATTGTTTGCATGTTCTTGTTGAACTCCGCTGGAAAGACTGACCAAGTGAACGAATTTGTTGTGTTCGTCGTGGTAGTCGAAGGAATTGCAAGACCTATATGGGCTATTGTTCAGCCTGACGGAGGAAAGCTCACTACCCTGATGATCCTTGGTCTTCCTTGGCTATGGGATGTCATGGCTACCTTTGATATCCGCAACAGTGTTCTTACAATTGGTGACCCAGCCGTGAAAGAAACTCCCACCCAGATACGTGGCCCAACGCTAGCCTTCGGAGGAAAACACCGATTGGCCCTGATTCCTCAAGTCTCCTCTGTGTCCACAAAGCGTGTTGAGGACGTGGATTCCTCTGAGTCATCCGATTCTGAGACAGATGATTCCAGTTCAGGTTCAGAGTCGGAAAACTGAGTCACCCACTTCGACCTGGGCAAGTCGTTAAACTGAACCATTCAAGCATCCATTATCGCTCCATATTCCCTACGCAATACTGGTATGGGTCTCATGCTCCTAGATTATTGTCCAGCTCCAGACACAAGCAAGCATACCGAATGCTACACAGTCTTTCTTCTACCCTGGACCCAGACGTCATGCAACCCGAGCAGTTGGTGACCTCAGAAGAATCTCCGCTGGACCCAGAGGAAACTCGTGTATCATCCAGAAGATTTCCCACTGATAGACGGGTAGCTCGCAGACCCCCAACGTCAGAGTCTGAGATGTCAGATGCTGACATATTAGCTTGGTGGGAAGCTGAAGGCCCAACCTTTGGTACCCTTGTGCCAGAGAAAAGGAAAATTTCACATATGAGAGTGTGGCATGCTTACCGCGATTGTGGCGCGATGTCTATCGCAGATATGTCAATGCCCACAGATCTGTACGTTCATCGGGTGCGACTCAAGTCGGGTGTCAAGCCCTGGAACAGATCACGACGCAGGACCTGGTCCAACCCACAGCTATACTGGTTGAAGAAGCTCACACTTCAATGTCTTGAAGCTGGATTGTACGAACCAACAAGCACTGCCAACGGCGAGTTGTCAGAGTGGACTGCCATGCCTGTGTTGGTAGCCAAGGATAAGGATACGGAATACCCTGATCCATGGCTCGAGCCGAGGCTCACTATCAACTACAGCAAGGTGGAGGAAGACTTACCTGGCACAAATCTTCCCCTCTTAGCTGACGTGCATGGGAGGATGTCTGATCCTCGAATTGGCTCAATATCTAAGTTCGATCTCAAGCATGGATACTGGTCAGTCCTGGTTCATCCAGACTCACGTCATATTCTGGCTTTTGAAATCCCTGGATTTCCCCAACTGCAGCCCACCCGAATGCCACAGGGCACCTCATCAGCTGGGCATTCCATGTCCGAAATGATGCGAATTGCCCTAGGTCCTATCCCTGAACCATATCCCGAGCCATCGTTCATTTCTCCTGAGACACCTGACTCCCTGGTTCCAGCAACTGAGTATATTGACGACGTCTTTGCCACCCATGAGACTGTCGAGCTGCAACTAGACTGGATCGAAGAACACTTTCTTCCACGCATTTTATGGTCACGACTAAAGCTTTCCTTCAAGAAGGTGAGCATTGGCTGTGATGAGGTGGTAGCCCTTGGGATGATACACAAGACCAGAGGAAGAATTGCCATCACACCTGACAGAGGGGATCGCCTGAGGAATTGGCCTGTCCCTAAAGATCAGTTTGAGGTACGAAGGTTCATGGGAGCTTTAGGTCCTACAAGACGCTGGATTCTGAACTGCTCAGAGATAGCTCGGCCACTCAATCGCCTGCAGGGAGATGCTGCCTGGCAATGGGGCGACTGCGAAAGCATTTCCTTTGACCTTCTACGGCAGAAATCATCGACTGTGGTGGAAATGCATGGTCACCTGCTGGATATCCCTGTTGACCTCTATTCTGATGCATCAGCCTTCGGGGCTGGATGTTGCATCCTCCAGGTCCAGGAAGGAATTCCCAGACCTATCCTATACGACAGTTTCCTCTTCACCATAACCCAGAGGAATTACGGCACATACAAACGAGAATTGTGCGGAATCGTCGAATTCTCCCGACGGCATGAAAGATATTTGCGAGCCGCGGTACCATCCATTATTCATACAGACCACAAGCCCTTAACATTCTTTTTGATGTCACCAAACGTTGAAGGCATCTATGCACGCTGGGCTGAGGAGCTCAGGTCACTAAACGTTCGAATCGTATACATTGAGGGTAAACGCAACCAAGTGGCTGATGCCCTGTCGCGTACTATCTTCAATACCCCAGATTGCAAAGACACATTTCCTGACCTAGGTCACGTTGATCAAGCCTCCAGGCTGTGGATCTGGAAGGATGGCATTGGTGGCTACCAGAGTCTCCTGAACAAGATGGAAGAATCTGAGAAGTCAAGTCTGATTGATGAGCTGGCAGGTCATGCTCAATCTGAGGCGCAGATACGAGCTGAGGTACAGTCACGACTATGCTCAGTGTGGAATTGGTCAGATGATGATGAAAATGGATATGTATCCCAACTCAAGGACATGCTTGCCCCGGAGTACCACTCATCATCAGAAGAAGCAATGTGGGATGCCCTGGGAAATCCTCTAGCCCTTTCTTCTAAGGCCTGTCAGATCATTGACGGGTTGTCTAACCCTCCTGGATTATCCACACAAGTATGTGAGAACAGTGCACCTATCACATCCAAGTACAAAGATTCGGACTGGTACTCAGACGTCTGGGATTTCCTCTGTGGCACGCTACAGGAAGATCGTGGTCGCCTTGGTCTGAGAGCCCTCGCCGACCGCGCGAAGTCATTCAGAATTGGACACGCTCAAGTCCTTGAGCACCGTCGGAGAGGTGTATGGAGGAAATGCCTGTTGGGAGGGGAAGTCTCTCATGCCCTCAGCCTAGCCCATGACTCAGCTGGTCATTTTTCTGCTGCAATCACCTTGAAGAGACTCAACCAAACAGTCTATTGGCCCACCATGGCCAAGGACACTGTGGACTACGTGTTAGGCTGTCTACAGTGTGCCAAATTCAACCCAGCAAAGCCCAAAGCCCCTAACCTACCTATCACCATATGCGAGCCCTTTCAAGTGGTTGTGATAGACTATGTCGGACCATTTGTCACGTCTGGCAGAGGATTCAAGCACGTGCTGTGCATTGTGGACATCTTCAGCCGATACGGATGGGCATACCCAGCTGCTGCGTGTGACGCACCTACATCCTTCTCTCTGGTGTCCATGTGGATGGACCAGGTCGGGACTAGGCCTTTGGTCGTCTATTCAGACCCAGGCAGTGCTTTCTTCTCCAAGGACTTTCGGAAGAATCTTCTGAACAAGGGAGTGCACACCCAGAGCGCACCAACAAAAGCACACAAGAGCGTTGGGCTTGTCGAAGTCTTCAATCGTATCATTCAGTCAGTTGTCAGCAAAATGCATGACGCCCATAGCCCACCATCACCACCTCAGGACTGGGACCTCAGACTTCCTGATGCCCTGAAGAACGTCAACGCCAGGTATATTGAGAGCTTGGGTTTCTCTCCTTTTGAGATACTACATGGTCACCTTCCCAGAGGAGACTTTGAAGCTGTATACCCACCCTCACGTTTGGACGCCCTCCTGACCTCCATTCGTACCAATAAGCATGAACTGCTGCTGCCAGACCCTCAATTACACGAACAACTCGTCCTGGAACACATGGCTCGCTTGCAGTGGCACCTTGAAGTTGTTAGGTCAGGACATGAACATGAGAGAGTCAGAGTACAGAAGCAAGCAATTCACAGCAGACAAGGAAAACCCATTCATGTTCATGACTACGTTATGGTGCTACAGGAAGGAAAGCCACGCAAGCTCGCTGCGAAATGGACAGGCCCTTTCATTGTGTGGAAGAAAGTAGGTCGGCACTCATTTCTTCTGGAGAACCTGGATGGTACACAGATCAAACATGAGCATCACCTCGATAATCTGAAGCTTTTTGTGCCTCGAACGGGTTATCTGAGGACTGATACAGACCTGAGCTTACCTTTGCATCAGACTGTCAGGCAGAGGAAAGGAAAACAGAATGAGAGAAAATAGAGCAATTAGTGGATTATCCAGAAGAAACAGAGGTTAGGCTCATACATGTAATTAGCTCATTTAGCTCAGCTCATTGAGAAGAGCGGGGGCGCTCTTTTGCTTGCCCGGGAGTAGTTACAGTGGGGGACACTGTGGGTGGACTGTGGCCTATTTCTACCCCCTCCCTGCTACAGTGCTAGACTAGTTTCTCCACCTCCAATACAACACATTCTACCCACCTTATCTCTTTACGGGTATTGTACCCTCCCTGTGTACATAAAGTACATACCTACATAGGTACCCAATGCACATGACTGTAGGTAACCTGTCAGCTGAACGTGTTTCAGCCAACAGGATGCTGAAGTTCTCAACTTACTTAGTGGCTGTTCATGTGAGCAACGCAATGCGGCACCTACACTCTCCAAGATACAACAAATAGTGTCCTAAAAAAGGGAGATGCGAAGCTGACAGACCAGCCATAGAAAATGCCAAGGCAGGCAGCAGACCCCAGGACTATGGGCGGCGGGCCACCCCCGTCATCCTGCTAATAATAATTATACCCGCCTCAGACTGGGTACTTAGATAGCGACCTCACGATGCCCCGTCGTCGTTGTTGCGTTCCCATTCCTTCTTCCTGCTCTCTGAGTTTGCCCGTGCGATACTATCGCCATGGCTGCCGAAGAGAGAGAGGCCAGCAGGCACGGCGGCGGCGGTGGTAACCGGACGGAGTTCTTCGGCTCCCAGGTGGGCGGTGAATCCGTCATCAACTACAGCTACACCGACCTGCCTTGGAAGCTTGTCGCATACGATATCAAGTACTTCTTCGCCTTCGCCTGGGCACTTCCCTGGATTGTTTGGCCTGTGAGGCCCTGCGACGGCGGCCACTTCGATGAACTCTCCTTTACTGCCGACAATATCTGGTGTATCTCGGTACACGTCGTTCTCTTCGTATTGCAGCTCTTGTTCCTCGTCTCGTTGCCTCTGGCCTTCTTGCTCCCCGTGTACCTGTTTATAGCTGCACTGGCGCTTTTCTTCCTTGTCAACGGCTTGCTTTGCCGCTGCTTGAACGGGAAAACCATCATGTATGAATCGGATCCCAAATACGCCCCGGCTTTAGTGGAACATCAGCATGAGCAGTGGGTTTTCATGAACGGTGTGGCCGTAGGGTACGTTGTGATTCCCGATAACGATGAGTCCCACTACCTGAACCCAATCGCTGATTTTGATGTTGCAGTGAAGCTTGGTTGAAGAGTAACATTAATCGGCTAGCCCTTACGTTTAAGCGGCCTATTTTAGGCGTACATAATCGTACTACAGGCATCATTTTCGACGTGGTAGAGTGCCTTATCCAGCGGAATTTTGGCTATGCCACTAGCGATGTTCGCTTAGCCTATAAGATCCTCAAGGAGAAGCTCTACAACCCTCAGTATTCCAAAGTGGTGTTCATCCTTCACTCTCAAGGCGGCGTTGAAGGAGGACTTGTCTTGGACTGGCTGATCCAGGAGCTGCCTCAGGATTTGCTCGCAAAACTCGAGGTTTACACCTTTGGCAACGCTGCTAACCACTTCAACAACCCACACCGCCACGTCCAATCCCAGGAAGCAGAGAAAAAGCACCCGAGCGCCATAACCCCAGTACCTGAGGTGATGGCAGACATTCCGATCACTGACTCCCCTGTCTCAATGAGGACGCCGTCACTACGAGGACAACTATCAAATGGCTCGGATTTACCTCCCGGGAATGCAGATGGCTCGCATCCCCCGGAGGTTGTCACGAATGGCAATAGAGCTCCACCGCGACGGAATTATACTATCCCTACTTCTGATAGGGTTATCGGGCACGTAGAGCATTATGCGCACACCACAGATTTCGTCGCGATTTGGGGCCTACTACACTTTGTCACCAATGAACGGGCCTCGGTGGAAATGCCCCGCTTCATCGGTCGCGTGTTTAGCCGCGCCTCTTCTCGAGGCGGACACCAGTTCTGCCAGCACTACCTGAACGGAATGTTTCCCCTGTCTCGAAACGAGGAAGGCGAATTTACGGGCTGCGCAGAACACAATGACTTTATGGATAGCGCCGTGGAAATTTGCAAGAGCGGAACTGAAAAGGAGAATACGCGTGAAGGCTTGGAGAACAGCTTGGCTATGATCAGGCTTGCCGGAGACCCCGATAGCGCCATCCCGTCTGAGGTGGGAGTTTACGGGAGCTTCTACGGGAGCTTTCATGAGAGTCTACGTGGTGCAAGTATCCGCAGCGACGACCAAGGTCTGTTTGATGGGACAGTCAAAGTGAGACATCTTAGTAGGCTCTGGCAGTACAGGAACGGACGCAGCCCGGCCGATATTCCGCAAGGCTTGGTTAGGGGAGTAACGGTGTGATCAGTAATGTAATAAACTCGGGTGTTGGCGTTTAGTTGATTCTAGGGGGAGATATTTAACCATTGTAGGGGCGCTTGATACCCAGATGCTAAGCTGAATACACTGAATTTTCGATAGGTTTCATGCGTACTTTACTTTAAATACCCAACAAAACTCATCTTTATCCAACAACGCTTCCTCAACCTTGATGTTCAACACTTTCTCGCCTTCATCATCGCTCACGCTCCAGGCCAGATTATCGCCGCCCTCTACAGCCAGCAAACTTACCTCGTCGCCCTTCAAGATTGGCAACGGCGCGGGTACTCTGACAGCTCCATTTTCGACAAAAGGCTTATTCAAGAACAACACATAAAACGCATCATCCGTCTGCGTAAAGCGCACATCGAGTCCTGCCCCTACTATCTCAGTCTGAACAAACCAATAAGTCGTGTTAAAAAGGGCCTCGCCATGCGACCGAATCCATCGTCCCGCCTCACGTAGACTATCGATTTCCGGTTGCACGATAGTCCCATCCGCACGGGGTCCAACATCGAGCAACAGATTCCCGTTTTTCGACACGACGTCGACGAGCGTACGGATGAGCGTGCTGGCATTCATGTAAGCCTCGTCGGGCGTCGCGGCGTTGTACCCGTAACTATACGGGTCCATTCCCATATTGCTCTCCCACTTGCGCGCCTGCGCCGATGAGAACGTCGCGTATTCGGGCGTGTCGAAGTCAGCCGCTTGTGCGATACCACACCGCGAGTTGATCGCAACCTGTCTATTTGCAGCGCGCGTGGCGTTCCACCACTCTGCCGCAAACACGGCCGTCGTGTTAGCCGCGCCTATGTCGCACCACATGATGTCGGTCTCGTAGTCAGTCGCTAGGATCCTCATTTGCGGCAGCATGACGTCGGAGATGAAGTCGTCTACCGGAATGTGACCCGTATATGGCTCAGTAGCGTTAGTATAAGGGTTGCGGGCCAGGACACCCGGCCATGAGCTCGTCCCTGGATTGGTGTCGGATGGCAGCTGGTCGAAGCCATACGGGCCGAAGTCTGGGTTAAACCACTCCGGAAGCGAGAAATATGTTCCTCGACGAAGAGATGGCTGATACGTGGCGGCAGCGTCGAAGAGCTCTCGTAAGAGATCCTGTTTCGGACCATACTGCGTCGAAGACCGATTACTCGTCGGACCGGTGTCAAAAATAGCAAAACCGTCATGATGCTTTGATGTGATAACAAAATACTGAGCCCCAGCCTCTGCGAACAGATCAACCCACCCCTTTGGATCAAACTGGGACGCTGTAAAGTCCGGGAAGGTGTCGTCGTACGCCCACTCTGGCCCGTATGTGCGCAACCGATAGTCGTAAAAGTCTGAGGGATCTGCTTGTGGGTGATGGGTAGAATACCACCTATATGGCGTTCTTTTTGTCAGACCATATGTATACAATGCCACGAGGGAAGAGATGGAGACTATGAGACTTACCAGAACCACTCCGCATAACTTTCATATGGCGTTGAGTTTCCCCAGCCCGTCACGGCATATACACCCCAGTGGATGAAGATGCCAAATTTGGCGCCACCAAACCAATCAGGCGCTTCATGTCGAGCGAGACTGTCTAGTTCGGGAGTCCAGTCCGTCAAGCCGATCTCGACATTGGGAAATTCCGTTATCTGCCGATCAACGTCGCTCTCGACAACCACCGAAACATGCACTGGTGTATCCGCGGATCCCGTCACACCAACTTTTACAACCTTCTGATCGCCAGAACAAAGTCTCTTCAGCTTCCCCGGCGTCGTAGTATTAAAGCCCTCCCCAACAAGTGTAACGGTAGCCCCAGACCCAGTCACACATTCCCCGCCAACGTTATTAACCGTGACCTCGACGATCTGCTCGCCGGCTTCGAACCATTTCTGCGTAGGCCGCACGGCCTGTACAGCAACCGACGCGTTCCCTTGCCAAAGCGAAACAGCAAAGACGTGCATCCTGCCGCTGCTGCCACCCGACACATCCGGCAGGGTGACGGAGCGCAGCGTCTTGCCCGGAAGCAGCGGCGCGGTGCGTTCGAAGACATGGCTCGTGTTCCAATTGATGCCGGTGGCGGTGAATCGGAACGGGAAGACGATCTCGCCTCTATTCAGCGTAAGCCAGCTGAACCAATCGAGAGATCGCAGCTCGTAGCTCGATGCTGAGCCATCCGTGTATGTAAAGGTGACGTTTCCCGCGACCGTGGCGAACTCTTTGTCTCCGGACAGGAGGAACGAGGCAGAGAAGGCTCTCTGGACGTTATCGGGGGGGATGTCGATGCTCTGACCTGCGCATATTACATTATCCGGATTATCCTCGCCTGTGTACCCAGGGAACGAATACACGATGCCCGTTGTGCGGGATGTGTAGTATGGTGTGTAATCTGAGTCTGGTGGGGGGTACGACTGCCCGAGTCCGTCGAAGGAGACCTCCCCTGGGTAAGTCCCGAACGCTTTGTTGTTAAAGGAAGATGATATGTCGATTGGGATTGACTGTTCAGGTCGTTAGATGCCGGTCTGATTTATCACAACTCTGAATAAAGTCACTTAGTAGAGTCAATACTTACCCCAGCCCGAGCAGCGGGAATGAGCGAGAAGATCAAGAGACAAGATAAAGATGATAATAGCTCATGCCAGGCCATGATTAATTCCAATGAGTATAAACTGCCCTGTCATCTAAAGCTGAAAATACAATAAATCATGCTATATACACGAAGTCGTCATAGTCCACCAGTAGCCGGACGAATCTTGGGAAGTAGCATTGCGACCCAGGAGCTCTTGGGACGCGATCATCAGTCTCGGCGGGGAAATACCCCAAGAATACAACCCCGGACGTCATCGCCTCCAATTCCTCAAAGATCTTGGCATAATTACCGTTGGGCCTGGACCCGAACTCGGAAGCTGGTACGGTGCCTCGAGATTATACTTGAAGTAGTGTGAGTGAAGGAGATGAGGCTGGTTAAGAGATGGTTCAGCCACGAAGTAGCTGGCCGGATGAGGACGGGGGATATAAGGGCGGGTTGGCATCAGGCAGGAAGAAAGTTAGGCAACGTTGCCTGGCGTTGATTTTTTCCCCCCTTTAATCGAACTTTATTGCCGTTAATCACTAAGGACCCTACAGAAGAACAACTAAATACATGTTAGGCTGACGGCCTCAGGAATTGTGAATCGAGTTTATCTCTTGACCGCTTGGGGCTTATGAGACGCTGTCCCCATGGGGTTCACTTCACTGCAGAAAACTCATGACTCCTGCGAGGATCACGTCGTAGCTAAGAATAGTTTTCTTCTGGCTCAGATGGATGTGCTGCGTGAGCTGCGCGAACATCAAGGCCTGTTGCCTATGCGCGGACGGGAGATCGTCTATGCTATGCCCAGCGAGCTGCATCAACCCTTCGTATTCGCCGCAGGCATGAAGCCGTATCGCATAGGTTTTGGTTGAGAGATAAATTGTAGCTATTCTGACTTCCGAGACATTAGCCACGCCTCAGAGATGCCTGAGACAATTGGGATGTTGTAAATATAGAGATTGACTGGCCGTCAAGAAGCTAATGGTGTCTTCTGGAAAGTCCAAATCTATCCCTCCATAGAATTTAGTTTTCGGTCTGAGTAATTTCCCAAGCCTTGCATTCAGCCTTTGCGATATTACCTAGGCAATGGAACGAGAAGGGCCTACAAAAGACCGTGTTCAGTTGTTTCTGAATAGAACCTCTTTTCACACCCAGTCCATACGATTTGTCTCTCTGAGCTATTCAAGTGAAGGTAAAATGATGCTTCCCGGAAAATCACGAAGTTGGACTTCTACTGGATTACATGATAAGTAGTAACTCTTTATTTAACCTTTATGGTGGTAATACGCCTGAGGCTACTTCATCGACATGGTCAAGAGGCTAGATTTCTCGATCAACTTAATCGGCTGCAATTTTTCTGAATATGGTATACCGGACTAAAATCTTTCCAACAACCTATTCATCTTACCCCCGAGGTTTCGATCTCTAGAGGATTCTTCCACCGGTCTTCTCTTGTTTCCATACATCTCCAATTTGCGAACCTAAAAAGAATACCAAATTTTATGCGTAAGATATAGAATTCGCACGGCATGTAAGAATCCATAACGCATGATTCCCTCTTTCTAGTAGGAAAGATGAATTCTTTGTACCAATACCCAGCTTACAGCGTCCCATAAGCCCTGTATAAGGTGTGTATGCATTTTGCCTTATCATATGAGGAGCCCAAGTCTTTCTCTTCTGATCATGTACTAGATAGATGATTCTAGCATGTTCCAAGAACAATATCGTGAAAGCATCCTATTACAGTCGGCTTCATAATGATTCCCTTATCATTTTTAATTATAGAAATGCCGAAGTTGCTTCTGTGCTCAGCCGCGTCCTTTGTTCAAAAGGATGTAGTAGCTAACTCGGCAGTATATCATTGAACAGCCAAGGTGGAAAGACGCGGAAACCACAAACTCAAAGGCGTCAGCATAGATGAATACCAGATGCGTTGTGACGTAGACCTAAACCTGCATTCACGATCTCCCTGATAAACTCTAGATGGCACAAACGCCGATCAGCACGCCTTATACACATCTAAATGAATTTTATCACGCTGTCAAGTGACTGGGTAATAGTTGGCATGTGGCAGCCCACAGGGTCCTTGGTTATCGCGCAGTCTAGTCCAGGGGAACTGATCCGCAATCCCCTAAACCAGGGCTGCTGAAGACTGCCATCGCTGCATATTGACCGGGGTCCGAGAACTTCAGTATGATATTAATTCTGGAAGACAGTGTCTCCGTGCGGACATTTCCCGCACGCCCCCAAGGGCGGCGAGGTATCTCATATATATGATATTACAGTCTGAGTACCTGGCCGCCACCAAGGCCTCAGTAAGAGCCTCGCGGCCCCTCGTAACAGCAAAGAATGACCGAGCGTTCCGCCGGGCGCTTTTACAACCTTATTGACCCCTCGGGAAATGCTCATTTACTTCAATCACTCAATAGATGGCAACGCGACTGAAGTGTACCTTCAGGTGTAACGCGATGATCTAGTAACAGGTACTTTTATAAGGCTATATACTTGCTCTATCATGAACAAATCACAAGGAAAGACAAAATTCTCCTGTTCGTGAGTCTTTTTTTAGCCACAAAATAGAATATTTTGGGTGGCAACTAGCTCCCTTGATATGTACCCCTTAAGGTTACCTTCCCTTTGGAAATACGGACAGCATCGTGGCGATTATGAAAATGCTACGTATAGTGCCAGGCTGCCGCCCATATTTCCGGGCAGGGGACAGATAAGTCATGATGTCTTGGCGGTGTTTACCTCGGGAGTGTCATTGGAAGGTTTAATAACCGGGTAAACGTGATACAGCCAGAAGGTGGCCAAGCAGCTCAGCCGATCAATCAGCGCTCGGAACAATGGCAAGCCCGTCTGAAAGGGGCAATTAAATCAATCAAGATATCGAGAGAGAACACCCAATCTGAGTCTTCGAGTAAATTCTGTCGGTTCGGCAGTTCAGGCTTGCTTTGCTGCGCGTCGCCTGTCACGATGCATAAGGATGGCCCAACATGCGCGCTTCCCCAGGTTTTTCTACTTGAACTCCCCTACCCATCGCTTCTTTCTTCAGCGCTCGAACACATAGGATCAACAAACACCAAGTGTTCCAGTTCATCCGTCGACCAGCTCACGCTCATTGAAGGCTAGCCAAAGCGAAATTCACGATGCAGCTGACAGCCCTCGCTGCCGCCGCGCTGCTGGCGCAAAATGCCGCTGCGCAGTTCAACATGCTGCGCTTTGCGTGCTCTCAGCTTGTTGTCGACCGTGTTGACCCTCTGGTAAACCCCGGCATGACATACACGCCGCATCTGCACCAGATTGTTGGTGGAAACTCGTTCAACATCACCATGGACCCTAACACCCACGACTTAGCGGCCTCCACATGCACATCCTGCTCTTTCAAGCAGGATAAGTCCAACTACTGGACAGCCGTGATGTTCTACAAGGCACGAAACGGCACATACAAGCGAGTACCTCAGATCGGTAATGGTGGCCCTCAAGGCAAGCTCCAAAATAAGGGTGGTCTGGATGTGTACTACATCCCAAGTGGAAAGGTTACAGCTTTCAAAAAGGTACGGGAATCATCTATTCCGAAATGAATGAATGGGCTGACCGGATTTACAGGGTTTCCGCATGTTGGCCGGTAACGCCGCCAACACCGATCCCAGCAAGACACCCAAGGCCAACATCTGCCATCGTTGCTGGACTTCGTATACCGATACTCCTTTTGTTGGAGGTGCTCCTTGCACTGGTTCGGACACTGTTGATATTCCCAGCTCAAAGTCTTGCAAGATGATCCGACAAACCATCATCTTCCCTACGTAAGTACTGCACTCTAAAGAAGCTGAGACGACACGAAGAAGAGGAACGGGATAGGGAGTGGAGGGATGTCAAAGCTAAGCTAACCAACTCAACCATGTGAATAGATGCTGGGATGGAAAGAACCTCGACAGTCCAGACCACCAGAGCCACGTTGCCTACAGCTCAGGATCTGGAGCCACCGGTGGCGGCGCCTGCCCCTCGACTCACCCCGTCAAGCTTCCTCAGATCATGTACGAGTTGATGTGGGATGTTCACGAGTTCGCCGACTCTGCCGACTTCCCCACCGACGGAACCAACCCATACATCTACAGCATGAACGTCGGGTAAGGATATCTGACCCTATAACGCAGTACTGAAATCTAGTAAATTGAATGGAAACTAACGTATTCTTTTCAAACATATTAGTGGATCAGCGGCCCACGGAGACTACCTCTTCGGCTGGGAGGGTGACACACTTCAGAAGGCTATGGACAACCAATGCAACCTCAACACCGACTGCCCCAAGGCCGGCATCACCGCGCAGGCCGAGTCCGTCTACAGCGCCTGCACCGTGCCGCAGCAGGCCCCCGAGCAGGTCGATGGCTGTAAGTTTAAACCACCATCTTCAGAAGAATTACGAAAGAATGCTGACCAATTGCACTTATAGGGCTCCAAGCTCTGCCCATGGGCGAGATGGCTATCAAGGCATAGGGACCACGACCTAGGGATTAAATCGCTCACATGTTTGATTCAGCTGGGGAAGTTGTCGGGTCATTAAACGATAGCTTTTTTGGACAATTTCAACTACCCTTGGGGGATGTTCCGAGTGGGGGTCTGCTTTATTGTTTCCGTCTCCTTAGCTTAATAATCAAAATGTAACTCATCTTGATTACCTACCCAACATAAAATTCAAAGTTAGAGCCTGTTGATCAGAGTTGTTGGATCTGGTAGTATGTTTTGGTAATTTGTACGCAGAGAATTATCATGCTTTTCGTCCCCGATTTAAGGGTTCGAACACTTGAACGCTCATATAAGCATAACAAAGTAATAACTTAGAGGGCCCTAGAAGATCTGTTGATTACAGGATCTATTTTTAGTTCGTAGTGTTAGTCCATCTACAGAACACTCTTTGAGACAGCGTGACAGACGGAAATGTAACTTCAATTTCGTTTATCCCAGGAGCTCCTCAAGACTTGGCCTCTGGGCTCACGGCTTGAATATAGGGTGTCCCGACCCAAAGAAAGAAATTTAATCAAGATGAAGCTCATCAATACGTCGTTTTCACATGTCCGCCACCGGCGCGACTTAGCGAATAGGTCTCAATAACGAGCTTTGTGTAAGTTGTGTCAAAATAAGCGTTACACTCAATTTTATTGCTTGTTAGCGTCTCTGTTAAAAAGTGACTAGATTCCCCCCTGACAGCGCCAACTCCGTCATTCCTTTTAACATACTACATACTACTAACCCATCACATCACGCATCCTTCTGCACCAATGCCGCAAAGTTAGCGTTTCCAGCTACCGAGAAGTCATGGTCCCAATAACCGAAAGTGTCGTGAACGGTGATCGAAGTCGCGGCCGAAGAGCTGGGCGGCTTAGTCTTTGAATAGGCGAATGCAAGGCGGTTCGTCCCATTCGCGTTCAGGCTCTTGGTGGTGGTGCCCGTCGTGGTGAAGGTGCTGCAGCCACTGCATTTGGCCGTGACTTGCCAATGCGTCCCGTTAACCCTGGTCCCCGTCTTCAGGACTTGTGCCGTCGCTCCATTGTAAACTTGTGGCTGTGTCCGTACACTACGACACCGTCAGCGTCTAATCTCTACAGCGCATGAATATTCGCACGCTTGTCTCATGGTCAACTTACGTTGTTCGTCGGACTGAGACTACGCCTTGGTTACTATACGCCCAGCCGATAGTTAAAGGATCGTTGATCATTGATGCGCCCCAGGCTAGACCGGCCCAACCGACAGCATTCGGGGCGATTATTTGGAAAACGAGATCGTAATTGGCAGGTGCCGGACTAGGGACGGCAACGCGGAATGTAATGGACTGGCCGATCACGAACTGGGCCTGGTAGTCCGAAAATGTAAAGCCCGTCTCAGGGTCCTGAACCGTAGTCGTATCTGCAGCGAGGCCTTCGGAAGCTATCATAGAAGATCAGTAAGTTATTGCTACGTAATTTGCCACATATAATTGCGTATAGTACTTACCAGACCCTAACAGCGCCGCTAGGCAGGTAAGACCGAAGTTCCAGCGCATTCTGATGATCAATCGCGACACTGAGATGATTAAGGGGCCTTGATACAACGTCGAGAGTAATGGATTTCTAGTTGTAATGACAGACTGGAGCTGCTTCCTCTATATGACGTAAGTAAGAAATACGTCAACCAGCAATAAAATGCTGCTGATATTGAAGACTTACTACGTATGGACGTTGTTGTGGGCAAGAGTCTGCTAAAGGAGCAGAGAAGGACGGTGCCAAACAGGTGCAGACTTCTAAGTAGGAGGCCGAAAATTAAATACTACTCACTTATCGTGAGGCCCTGGAAGTACGGAAGGTGGACAGTTCATCACGTCAAGAAGGAGAAACTATCGACAGCTGATCCATTGGGGGAAGAGTTATGGTTATTACTTGGCATGCCCGCAGAGTCGCAGTGCAAATTGCTGGGCTAGCCTGGGATCGCACTGGCTCCGTGGAAGATAAAAACCATTCTTGGGAGCACGGAGCGGGTGGAACTGCTCACTGGATCGTCTATTGAGGCGGAAGGTCAATATTGCCGTTGGAATGGTCGTTGGGCCCTGGGGACGTGACGCTGTGTGAGCCCGTCGTCCATTTAGCCGTATATTGGCTGTATGTGCCAAAAGCTAGGGTAAACGGCACAGAGTACCTTTTTCGAACGTCTTACGACATATACTATGAATAGCGGGCCAATTATAATTTTCCAAATTATAATTTTGTTGGCTCGTGAATGGCAATCGTCGGTTTTGTTTGCATCTATTAGCTAAGCCTAGAACCCCGGGTCCCAACGCTAACAGTGGTTCCCATCACGATCGTGCACAGCATCCTAGGCGTTTCTATCCAATTTCCTTAAGTTACTGACATTATTATTGTAGTACCTCTCGGTAGTCATGAGACCAAGCTAGTGGTAACGGTTCGCCTAGGTGAAATTGACATACAGGCTGTGTTCGGCGTTGAGATAGGCTTATCTAGCCAAGAAGCATGAGAGGTTCCAAGATTTCGGATTCTACGATGAAAATAGATTGAATGCTTGATTGGCATCATCATTTTGACTCGGGTCATGCGCCACGATAGATTAATCTAGACTTCACGTCCACAAGGGAGTGGGCTGTAGGTCTAGACACTCCCACCTGATGTCATTTATCATCGTGGAACCGAGATAATATAGACTATGGCCGGAGCTTTCTGGCGTAACTGTGATGAATCGTTCTCACTGTCACGATCAACCCAAACGACATGCTACAATGCAAGTGCGGCCGCCACAGCAAGGTCGGATATAACGGCATACTGCTCTATCGCCCTATAGATATAGCTGCATTCACAAAGACCTTGGCATTGCCATCTGCGTGAATGGTAACAAGTTCATGTAGTAATATGGGCTATCCATTTGAACAACAATACCAAATCCGGCGTGGCTACTAAGTGTAGAGAGAGGACTAGCTGTACACCTTTCGAATTCGTATCTAGAGATTGTGGCAAGGATTTCAGTTGTGCAAGTTGTAGTTAATTTACCACAATTAACGAAGTAGATATGCCGTAGTCTTAGAGCCATGTCTCTCGACCTGATGATGCTTCACGCGATGGTTGAAGTAGCTGTTCCAAGTGTGGCCCATCAGGGGGCCCATGATGCAGGGTGAAGCATGGTCGAAGAACGCTTCGCTAGAACACCTCTCTGATATATATACTGATGTCGCAAGAGCCTATTGGCCCCTCTAAATTATCACTGCAGGACCACGGGAAATCACTACTGGCCGCAGATAGCTACTCAGAAATCCCAGCTAACGGGCAAGTGATCAACGTCGAACTGAGCTGAGCATCAAGAACAATCATAAGCAAGCGCGAAGAATACATAAATCTTAGAGTTCTATAATCTATACCGAAACCCAAAAGTATTCCAATCCGTGACATCCTCATAATCACCAGGCTGTAGTCTCAAATCCCCGACAGCGTCACCAACGGACCGGGCATCAACAACTTTACCACCACCCACAGCGCCCGAAGCCCCAGCACTCCCTTCAAAGCCCTCCCTCTTCTTCCTCAGCCGATTCACGAAGCCCAAGTAAGCCCTCAGCAGCAAAGAAAAGCCAACAACGAGCGAGTAACAAACCAAGATGGCGCGGAACGCGGTATCGTAAGTGGGGGCTTCGGCGTCGATGAAGAGCTGGGGCCCCGCGATGTTCCCCGCGCAATAAGCGATGAATAGCAGGGCCGTCATGGTCATTTTCTTGGTGACGCCCCGGAAATTGGACTGCACGAGGGACAGGAGGAGGGGGAGAGTCGCGGGCCCCGTGGAGAGGAGGAAGTAGCCGAAGAGAGAGACGCCGTGGGGAATCGCGGCGCGGTGGGAGATCAGGGCGGACCCGACGATGGGCGGGAGCACGACTAGGGCGATTAGGATGCAGTTCATGGAGCGACTTTTGATATGCAATGTTAGTGGGCACCTTAATGGACTCCCATATATTCTTTAATCCGGCCTTAGACTTGTGAATAGATCTGATCTTTCTGAGAACTACTAAAGAAAGAAAAAATTAAAGAGAATAGGGGTGAGAGGGAGAAAGAGTTTGAGAATTCTGATATACTACTCACAAGCGTCCAGCTACCCACCCCGTTCCCGTAATAGAAGCAATACTAAGGACTGAATACGGGATATTAATCAGCGTAGACTGCAGCGAAGAGAACCCAAACGAAGTAATAACGATATTCGCAAAATTCTGCGTGCCACCATTAGGTATCTGACAAAGCAGCGCAAGCGACCAGATGATCCACGTCTTCGGATCAACAAGACACTCGCGCATCTGGCACCACTGCCACCTCGTCTTATCCGTAGAACCCAGCCCAGCCACAACGACGCGATCAGCAGCCCATTTCCTCTCTTCGGGGTCAAGGAATCTCGCGCTGGAAATCGAGCTAGGTAAGAATACGAGGAGTACCCCGCCGAGCAGAAACGTCGCCAAACCAAGGACGACAAACATCCACCGCCACGGCCCAACGTGATCGTGGGCATGTCCGAGGCCGTAGGCGAGCAGCGACGACACGATCCCGCCGACCGAGTTCCCAGCAAACCAAACCCCCGTGCGCGCGGGGATCTCGTCGCGCGTGTACCACGTGCTCGTGATGAACACAAGAGCAGGCGAGACCGACGCCTCAGCAACCCCCAAAAGAAACCTCAGCACGAATAATACCCCGAAGCTCCGCGATGCGGCCGTAAGGCCCACCACGGCGCCCCAGAAGAGCGTGTTGGCGCCTAGGTAAGCGGCTACCGGGAGGCGCGCGACGAGGAGGGTGGCGGGATAGGTAGCGACTAGGTAGCCGAAGTAGAAGGCGCTCGAGACCCAGGAGTACTGGTTCCCCACGAGAGCATTGTCGTCGCGCAGGCCGAAGACGGCGGCTGAGGAGAGGATGGTTTTGTCCATGAAGTTGAACATGTAGGTTACGAAGAGTAAGGGCAGGATGTGTGCGTCAATGCGCCGGATGATGCTGGTGGCGGCATCGTTGTCTATACCGCCGTATCTCTGCCTTTCTTCTTCTACATTGTCGTTGTTATGGCCCATATCTGCGTCTTGGGAAGCAGAAGAAGGCGGTGATAGAAGGTGAGTTACGCTGTCGATAGAGGTGCGTGAGCCTCCGTCTCGGTCATGGCTATCTGCCATGATGCCGTCGTCGGCCCTATCGCCATGTGTCTCTCTCTATCTACTAGTAGAGCGCCACTATGTAACGTCAATTGCATGTGATCCAGCTCTCTCTCCACGTCGGTTCTCCGATGACGGGTCAGTGTTGATCTTCGACTTAGTGCGGAGGAAGATAGATAAGCGGGATTCCTATCTTGGTACTGAACTCTGATGTGGGGTTTGTAAGTACAATATGCTGATCTTGGCTATAACTTCCCAAGGCGTAGGTTGAAGGCGAGATAGCGTAGCAAGGTCTTCCAAGGACTATTTTTCGTATACTAGACAGTCAGAGTTATCGGTTCTAATCTATGTCAAGTATTATTCATCAAAATCATCAGTCGAGGGAGTATTCACACTCCGCAAAGCGGGTCGTTTTATTGACATATTCAATGCTTTGTACACACTTTGGAAACAGAAAGCCCCCATGAGTCTGATATCACCAAAACTCAAACGCCATACTCCCCGCCGTCCTGGTATCACAATCTTCGTTCACCTCATTATGCTCTAAACTCATAATACTATGCCTTGTCGCCACTAGGCCGCCGTGTGCACTACTTTATAACCTTCGCTTATCACTTTGGTGATATCCTCATTCTTGTGCTGCAGCAAGCCCAGAGCAAAGGCGACATCATTCCATTGACGCTCCGTCTCGCAGCGTGGAAGGCGAGCAGCCAGTTTGTCAGCCAGTTGCCTGGCGTGTTTGTCCTATAATCTTAGATTAGCCGTGGCGTTGGCACAGAGGTGCAGTGAGTAAACGTACCTTTTCAACAAAACCGAGCAAGAACTTTATGATCCTCCTGAAAGGCTCCTCGTCCATTTGACCGGCCGAGAGGAGACTGAACATGTCGACAAAGTGATTGTATACAGCGTTATCTTTGGTGCTGAGCTCTGTGAAGAACATACGAGCAAGATCAGCAATCCGCTTATCCTCATCTTCGAGGCACTTGGCCATCTCGCCCAGCTGGCCTTTGACTTTGACCTGACCGGCAAGAATGAGGAACGTCAGCGTCATGAGACATGTCCGCTTGACCGAGATATCACTATCTGCAAGACGGCGGTACAGGAAATCCGTGTTCTCATCGATGAGATGGTTAAAGCATACGGCCATATCGCCGAGGGCAATAACAACGTTAGACCGAACCGTTGGATTAGGTGATCTCTCCATGATCGTGATGAGTAACGGCAGGTGTGCCTCGCAGTACTCGCTGCTGACGCACATCAACTTGGCAAGACATAAAGTCGCGGCCGCCTGGAGGCTCTTGTCTTTGTAGATATCACTTCGAGAGCAGATCTCGGCCACCATGGGCCCGTAATTGGATAGAAGGGATTGGGGGCCAAACAGAAGCTCACGCTCACGGATATGGGCCATGGCCTCGGTGAAGTCATCCTCCGTGGTTCCGCCGATCAAGTCGAGTTCATCGCCTGCTTCCTCCGGCGCCGGCGCTGGTGCCGCATTCTTGCCCTTCCGGCCCGTGGAGGCTCGCTGCTCGTCGGGCTTGGACGACTCCTTTTCTTTCTCCTGCTTTCTTCGCTTGAAGTCAAGTTCGCAGAGTTCTAGATGCACTATCTGCTTGATTGCTACGTGTCCTACGACAAAAAGCAGTTGAGACAAGGCGATAGCGGCCTTCTCCTTGGGCTCCGCCGGGGGCTCGGGTGGCGGTTGATTAATGGTCTGTGTGGGTGCGTCAAGGGACATGGTATTGAAGTTTTGCGTCATACCATTGGCACCCATTACTGTCATCGTAGGATCGTCTCGCGAACCCGGTCGTGACGCTGGTGGGGACTTTTGCTGGGCAGCAAAAACGACTTTCGTTCGTCGCCGAATGATATCAGTACACAAGATATCGGGATGCTTCGCGAGCGCATAGATAGCATTGATAGCTTGCTCAGCGACGCCAAACCACTCCTTGCTCTCGCTTGGTACTTCCGTAATGGCAGCGAGTTTAGCCAGTACAGCGTGTTCATTTGGGAGTCGACTGAAGGTGACCGATGAGTCCTTTGCCTGCCGGCCCGTCGGGTTCAATCTCCGCAGCGCAATACATGTGTATTTAGCGAGCTGAAGATCGGCTCGGCCATGAGATCCTAGGCCAAATCGTAACATCGTCTCCATTTCCCCCACGACAATCTCAGGCGAGGCAGTGGCAAGCATACCTAATACAATTATAGCACCTCTTCTCTGCGACCGCGATATCTCTCGCTTCTGAAACCCGTACACCCCCCATAGTTTGGTGATAACGCGATCTGAAATCATGCCTTGCTTCATCATGGTGGCGAGTAGCTGCTCCAAACTCGTTAATTCAGCCGGCGTAGTGCCCGATGTGAGACTGATCATATTTCGTGCAATGTATATAGCGGCGTCATTGGGGCTGAAGTGATCGGGCGCCTCAAAAAAAAGGCGCCTGTAGCAATCAATCAGATGGGTTTGGACACCTTTGCCCTCATCACTATTGCCCTTGGTCCAGATCAGACGCATCATTCGTCGGATGCCGACCATGTTGTCCTCAATATTGTACGCATTGCCAATCTCGAGATAGTCCATGGCTTCGATGACTTCGGATTTGTTCTTCGAACCGAGAAGTTGCACAACGACGCCCGTAGCCTCATGCAAAACCTCGATGAATTTAAGCGCGTCTGTGTAGTATCGCTTGGTAAGGGTTAACTTTTCAATGGCCTCTGATGTCGCGGCGTCCTGCTGCGCCTTCTGGACAGCCGCGACTTTCTCTTCTTCAGTCATCTCTGCAGGCTTCTGAGGTGACTCCATGATCTGGGTTGGCTCATCTACAAGGGCAGTTGAATCACCCTTATCTTCACCTAAGCCCGGCTCGCCTGCTGGTGGCTGCAGCGCGTCGAGTTCGGCGTCCACCTTGTCCAGACGTTCCTGCCAGTCTTTTCGAGAAAGCTGCGCACCGTGTAAGACGGTGAATGGGTGAGTCTTGATCAGGGCGCCCAACAGCTTGACCGCATTTCTTCTGACGTGGCTGCTCTTGTCTTCTAAACTCCGGCATGCAAGTTCGGCGGCCTTTTGCCTCCGCTTGGGAAACTTCTGTTGTAGGTCGCACAGCCTGACGTATACTTGCATTACTCGACACCGACAATAGGGGTTAACGTCCAAGAATCGCTCCTCGAGCACATCAAAGAAGGCATTCAGCTGAGACTTGTGGTTGTCGCTCCGTTCTTCTTCGTTGCTGAGGTGGGTTATCATGTTGCCACAGACCTCAATCAGTGAGCTCCGTAGTGTGTGCGACTAGACAGCTTGTTAATCGATCGTTATCTTTATCTGGAACCCTGCCACACTGACCTCGCTGTCTAGCTGTTTGGCAAGCATTGTCATCTGCTTAATGACTAATCTGGGCACAAGCTCAGAGAGCTTGGCAATAAATGTTGACACTGATTTGGGTCCTTTGGTGTCGTTAGAGTTGAATTCTTTGTTACCAATCTCCCTCAGGATCTCCTCAGCGAGCTGTGGGTAGTCGTATTGCTCTGATAGAATATGGAGGAACTCCGCCATAGGTTCCGATAGATGCTCGAAGTACGTTAAGTTCTGGACAATGGAGATCTGGGCGGCTGTATCGATGTCAGCATAATTACCACAGGACTTCTCGTCTCCGACCTGCTGGAGACGACCTACCGTAGCCATGACCGTGGTGCTTAACCGCAATGCAGAGGACTTTGAAGGCATGCATCCTGATGGCCGTGTTTTTGACTCTCTGCTCACTCTCGAGTACCATGTATACTGGGCGGGTGAGGAGGCCAACGAAGGTGTCGCGTTCGCTTGTGGTTAGGAAGAGTTTACCCAGCTTCAACTTCATTACTTTGGACATGACATCTAGAGCCGACTGCAGCTGGGCGGCACTATCCCAATGGTCGTCGCCCTGCCTGCTGGCAGCGGCCTTTGACTTGGCACCCTTACCTCTGGCACGAGACACAGGGGCTGCCGATGACTTCTCGGCGGCCTTGGTCTCGACGCAAGCCATGGTCCATTGGATCAGAAAGCCGTATATCTCGAGTAGCGATTTGTGATGGGCCAGGACTTCTTGCTCGTCGGGGTTCTCGAGGTCGTGGGTTATGGCGTCGGCCTCGGCGGCGAAGCCACTCATGACCAGATCGAAGATCTTGCTGAGGGCATGTGTCGGGAGGAACTGGGTGTATCTGGATTGCACGAATAACTTAGAAATGGGCTCTTGTATCGCCTTACTTGTGGTGGAAGCAGCAGCAGCAGCAGCAGCGGTGTCGGAGGCAGAAGACCGCGACGCCTGTGATTCTTGAGTAAGTGGGTTAAGGGAAGTGGGTGCGCACTTGAGTAGAAACTGCAGCGAGTCAAAGTAGGCGCTGCGCGTGATGGCATCGGGATTGTCGGCGACGGCATCGATGATGGGGTTGAGGACCGGGTTGATGAGGGCGATGTTGGACAGAGATTCCGGATCCGACTCGCAGTCAAGCAGGGCGCCGTCGGCTTCGGGCGTCGCGATGGAGGCGGGGTCGCTCATGTAATGCTTGAGCGCATCGTTGATGTCGAAATTAATCGACTCCATGATGGCTGGCGGGGAGGAGGTAAATCGCCTTTCTCCCGCTCAAGCAGTGTAGAGTATTGTGATCGTATCAAGGCGGATGAGCGCAACGGTTGCGTAGTTGGGCAAGTCGAGATACCAGCGACCCGATATCAATAAACAATTAAGAGTGTACTGCGGACAGGTTACCTATACAGCGCTTGCACTATAGGACTCTCCTTCTTTCTTGAGTTGGAGAAATTTGAATAAAGAAATAATAGAAACAAAATCGAATTAACGTCAATGAAAATTCGCTATGTGCAAGTGTGATAGTCACGATGGGAACATGTTGATTGATGCGAGAAGTGATATCGCAAACCTGACCAATCACCGCCCCGAAGTTGTGGTTGACAGCGGTGACAGGTAGCGCGGGGATGGTCTGCAGCCCCCTCGGCAACCGTTTGTTTTTGTTTAGATTGGGTTTTTCTGTCTGCTAGTAATATGCGACGCGCCTCTCCAAAGCGGCTGCCCCACTAAGCCCGCTACCCCCGCCAAAAAGTTAAGCGAGAGTACCCGGAGGTCCGCTGAAAGTCACACAGTGCGTATGGGCTGCAGAATACTTTCAAGGAGGAAGTTTCCATGATGAACGTTTCTGAGAATACAGTACATACACGGTAAAAGAATTAGCGATTACTCCAGACCACTATCGAGACGCGTCGAGTAGGAACGAACCTCGGTGCCGGATTACCTCATCCTATATACAAAACTACCTAATAATAATGAATTCGACTCCATTCCAGTATTAGCAAATCAGCAAGGCGTCAGTTCACTTTTTCCAATTGCACGAATTGATGTTTCTTTGAGCGGTCCGATCAGTTGTCCCGTGGTACTTTAGCTTGCTACCTCCTTGACACAGTTATTTTTTGGTACGCCATATCGACTCCTCCTATCGAGACCAAGAGAAAACAGCAGCTGGAATTGCGTCCAACACCTATAAGCTTTGGAAGGTTAGAGGAAGGGGAGGAGTAGGGACCTGGGTAGCAAAGGAGAAAAGTGTTCGCCCTTTCTTCTCGGCGCCATCGACTGAGCCATGTTCACTCGTGTCGGCTCACATGGTGCTCGAGAGCAACATGGCCAGGCCATGGAGAAAAGACGTTTTCAGATACACGAAGATGAACTCGCTACAGATCATTTGGATGAAGAATATGAGCACGAGCAAGCCGAGCTAGCACGATCCCAAACAGAGTCCCAGTCACAGACCCAGCGTGCCGAAGACGACTACGACGAGTACGAACAAGAACCTGATGACGAAGATATCGAGAGAGAAGTAGAGGAAGAGGGGAATGACGATAATCATGACCGCGAAGACGATGACGCATCAGAATCGTCCGGCGACGACGAATCAATAGATAGGACTGTCCAGCAGGACATGGATAAGCTTCAGCAGACTTTCCCCCACTTCAAGGATGATTATCGCTTGATCAAGCGCATTGGCGAAGGTACCTGGCCATCTACAGTTTCTGCTATGTTGCTGTTGCATGATAGCTACGAGCGTTGTCACTGACTTGAGCCTCCTCCGTCATTATTCAGGTACCTTTTCAACAGTCTACAAGGCCGAAGACATACGCTACCATGACTACATTAACCGCTGGGACATGGACGCCGACGAGGGCCAGTGGACACCACCGCCTCTCAAGTCCTCGGCCTCTCATACCAATACCACATCTCGACCCCCTCGCCGGAAACCCAAGTTCGTAGCCATCAAGAAGATCTACGTGACCTCCTCACCCGCCCGCATCCTCAACGAGCTCGACCTTCTCCATGACCTACGAGATTCACCTTCCGTGTGCCCCTTAATCACTGCCTTGCGCCAGTCCGACCAAGTCCTCATCATTCTACCCTACTTTAGACACCAAGACTTCCGGAAATACTACCCCAAGATGAACATCTACGACACGCGTGTCTATCTGAGATCTCTCTTCACGGCTCTTGCGGCTGTACACGCCAGGGGCATCGTCCATCGGGACATAAAACCCACAAATTTTCTCTACGACCCCGATAAGAAGCGTGGTGTGTTGGTAGATTTTGGATTGGCCGAGCGGGAAGGCACCGATAGCAAGCCCTGCCTCTGCCACGAAGACCGCCAGGTTCGCAAGCAACGCCTACAACAATCAGTGGCCTTCAACTCGATACAGGCCGGCGCGCAGCCGGGCTACCCGAAGCAAGACACGCGCCCCTCGCGCCGCGCCAACCGCGCAGGCACCCGCGGCTTCCGCGCCCCCGAGGTACTCTTCAAATGCACGGAGCAAACGACCAAGATCGACATCTGGTCCGCGGGCGTGATCCTGCTGACCATCCTCTGCAAGCGCTTCCCCTTCTTCAACAGCGCGGACGACATCGAGGCCATGATCGAGATCGCCACCATCTTCGGCAACAAGCGCATGAAGCTAGCGGGCCAGCTGCACGGCTGCATGTTCGACACGACCATCCCCACCATCAGCAGCCAAGGGTTCTCCTTCGAGAAGATCATGCTCTGGAGCACCTGCCGCAGCGACGGCGGCCGCGACGGCACCGCCAACGCCCTCACGCCCGAGGAGAAGGAGGCCATCGAGTTTCTTGCGCGGTGCATGGACCTCGACCCCACGCGGCGGATTAGTGCCGAGGAGGCGCTGCGGCATCCGTTCTTGCGGGTCGATGTCGACGATCCCGAGCCCGAAGAGCCCGAGCTGGATGCTGAGGAGGTCATGATGTTATGATGATAGTGATAGAGGGGGCTATAAACGGTGTGAAGATACCCATGCATGTAACAATACTCAGCGAAACACATTACTGCCGGCGTGAAAGCTGTATTAGTAATTCTGAAATAAAGAACAACAATGCCAACATCGACGTCTGTCTTTGACCTCGTTTCATCTCTCACCCTACGACAAGTCTGTCCCGCTAATTGAAGACGACGCTTTGCTTGCCTATATCTCGTGGCGATGTGTAATCATCATATAAACTGCGAAGCAAGCAACAGCAAACCGTTATTTAGGAGCAGGCGAGTAAGTCGAGCTTCGTTAAAGCAGGGACCTCTCACTCTAACCCTGCGCACGTAAACCACAATCCAACAACCAGGCAATATATTATCAAAGCTCAGCCAGGGAGCGCCAACATGTCTATGCCATAAGCCAATCCTCTTATCAAATACGCCAAGCCCGGTCGAGCCTCAAGGTAATCTATCATAGCATATACCTAAGTCGGCATGTACACATATACAATCAAATACAGCCAAGTCCGAGTTCCCTTCCAGTCAGAGAAACTAGGTAGACATTATCATTCGTCGCGTCCGCACACCTGCATCTTTCACTTCATATCACTGCCACAAACACAGTTTCCCACTGCTAGTGCCGCCCGCAACCCAGCTATTCACGGGGTGAAACTCAGCGACGGCCGGCACGGCGGTGATGCCTTCGCCATCCAATTGTGCGAGCTGCGTGCCCTGGGTGTCGTACACGTCGACGAAGCGGTTCATATTCGCAATGACGAACTTATGTACGCCGTCGGCGGGGTTCGTCTGCCACTGAGGTTTCAGGATTGTAACCCAGCGGCCGGTCTGATTGTTATGTGGGACTTTGACGGCGGGCTGCATCTGCTTATTCGGGATGTCGTGCCCGGACTTCCATAACCCGGCTCCGGAGAAGTCGTAAATTTTTACTGTATCATCGTACGATGACGTGGCGATGTGGCCGCTGCGACTCCATGACGCATGAGAGACAGACAGCCTCGATAGATGCTCGCCTAGGAGTGAAGGATGGCGTAAGTCTCCTTTCCCTTTAATCATACGTAAATCCCAGATCTTGAGCGTCCGATCCAACGACGCTGTGGCCACGAGATGGGGAAGAGCCGGGTGTAATGAAAAGCCACCAATCTTGTTGTCGGTTAAACCCCAAATCTCGGCCTTCTGCTTCGCTCGCCTGTCGATGCGACCGAGAGAGCCTTCCAGCGTTGAAAAGATAATAGTGTCTTTAGCCTCGGGTGAGATATCTATGCAGGAAATCCCCAGCTCATCTTCGTCTTCTTCGGGTGCCCACAGCTGCGTACTAACCTGCGACACGAGATCCAAACACCGTATTGAGCTGTCGTAAGAACTCGTGATCACAGAGTTCTGGTCAAAGATTGGGATTTTAATGGAAGTTATGGTACGATTGTGAACTTCAAATGCACCAATCTTAGGCAAGGGAACGTCGAATTCTTCATCTTCGTCTTCAGGGTAGTCCGGTGTCTCTTGGGAACCGTCGAAGAACCCCAGAGTACCCTTTTTATCACCTGCGAGCACGATAGGTTTATCTAGTACGGGATGAAAGGTGAGAGCGTATACTCTTTCAGGTGTGATTTTTATGTCTACAAAACCGCGTTAGTGGAATTCCTAGAACGGCCTGTGTAACTGTTGGTGTTGTAGACTTACCATTTGGCTGCCATCCCCCGTATAACGTTAGATCGTTCAAGTCCTGCCGCAGTGACTTCAACTTCTCATCGGTGGTATCTTCGATATCATCATCGGTGAAAGTTCGAATGCCGGGCTGCGCTCCCTGTACAAAACTAGCAAGAGCGTCGGTACTTGACCATCTCTTGCCCTCAACCTGGAGGTTGGAGAGTTGGAGATCCCCGTTTGTGCGCATCCGCTTGGGCTCTCTATCTTTCAACTCAACCGGTACATCTTCTAATTTTACAAGTGTATCTTTAGACTCGGAATTTGCGCCGGCCAACCTGGCGCTCTGTCTAACAGGCATGACCCGTGTACGAACAGCAGGTTCAGCCGCCTTGCGTTTACGCGGAGCAACTGGCCTGGGAGCTGGCGCCGCGGCCTTTTTCATTTTAGCGCCAATATCGGCGGTTTCCTTGAGAAGCTTTGCATTGTTTGCTACATTCTCACGTCGTTTCGCCTCGAAGGCGCTCAGCTTTCCAGGAGGCATCGTGGAGAGTATGTATAGACGGGGTCTGAACAAAGGGGAAGAGGCTACACAATGTGATTCAACTTCACCACCTTTTTCGGATGATGAATTGATGGTCGCCCGTTATATTCTCAAATGGACTGAAAGGAGAGCGTCAGCGACTCAATATCGTCAAGGTATGGACCTAGGCGCATACCGACTCTATGCGGAAGCTTGGCGATGTGACCAAGGACTCAGCGGGGGAAAAGAGACCGGATGTCCAAGCTTAGACCGGTTCTAAAACAATTGATTGAAGCTATTGCTAGCAAGTTTGGAGATGAACCACGTGGTTTAATTGATTTGGCGCGAATATAGGAACGTTTGGTGTTCAAGAGGGATAGATGATGATGATGACGAGGGCGATCCGCGACAGCGAAAATCAATTAACGCGAGGTCATGCCTTTTCGCGTTCAGTTGGTCCCCACCTACCTAACCCGCCTACAGGACAAGGCAGCAGCTACCCCTGTAAGTTAGACTTTTATTCCCACCTACCCGCCTACCAGCAGGCAGGTACATTCCTTGGTGGGTAGGAGGTACTTATGGGCCCACTTAATTCTCAGGACCTGTCTAAATCTTCCAAGAGAGAAAAGTTCCATGTTGTATCCTACCCGGTACACTCGACAGATAGAACTTCTCGATTCAAGCTCGAGTGGTCATTTATTGTTGAAAAGATGTTTTACACCTTGATGCCATTCCTTTATCAGACGAGGACCATTCTTCGCATGCCCGCGACACGGCGCACATCGGCCAGAATCATTCGATCACTACATGCGACCGCCCAGCGCTCAAAAGATTCATCGATTCCCTTCGACTACGAGATTGGGCCTCCCGGTGAGGCCAGCGAGGTCGCGGATCGGGGTACCATCACACCCACAGAGCGCCAAGTCTTTGAGCGCATCTTTGCCGATATTGAGGCTCGGGGCCTGAAGCCTGCTATTCAGGATAGCGATGCGCCCGCAGCCGAGCCGCAGCCCAACCGCTCTGCCAGGCTCATCTTGAAACAAGCGGCCTACGATGCCGGTCAGAGTGGCCCAACCACCGTTGTCGCCCCGGCCATTCTTGCTGGCGCTGCCAAAGATCGCTCTAAAGCTCTGTTGCGCTTCCCGCCATCGCTCCGAGTCGCTGCTGATAAAGTCCTCAATACTATCAAACACCAGGCCCTGAACGCGCAACCCTCTGAAGACGCGCAGGCCACTAATGCCGCCGGCGCCCACGAGGACGACTGGAGAGCCCCCGCCCACGCCTTTCCCCGTGCACTGGAACTCGAGGCTAAGAGGTATCCGGAGCGGACTCGCATCGAAGGCTTAATCACATCTGCCGCCTCTGACTTCGAGCTCTGGGATATTCTGGAGAAGGAGGTCTTCACTATGCCTGCCCGCCTAGGCTTTGCGAAGAATGCTGTCAAGTCTGATGATGCGCAACCCTCGTCAAACCCTAGAAGGCAGAAGCGCAAGTCCACGAAGCAAACAGACGAATCCAATATAGAAACTACTCTAAAGGTTTCCGAAGAGGAAGACACTGCATCGGCCGCATCTGATAACGTGTCTAGCCCAGAGGACGCTCAAAGACTAAGCCTTTACGTACACGGGCCTCTCTATCCGGCCTACCTACTACTCGCTCTTCGGAGACTTGACACTGCTTTCTCCGCCCCCTCCCCATTGGCCTTTTGCGTCTTGCCGCGTATCAAAGACCTCGGCCTAGAGTCCTACGTCTTGGGCGTCTCCACGCCCTTCTTTAACGAGCTTATTGCTATCTACTGGGACCGCCGCGGTGACCTGTCAGGAATGCTTAACCTATTGGAAGAGATGCGGCACTGTGGTCTTTATTTTGACAAGCAGACTGCAAGTATCTTAAATCGGGTTGACACTCTTGTGTCTGGCTTGGCCAACGCGAAGAGCCGTAGCGGGTTTGGAAGGGCGCTGATGCTAATGCCTGAGTATGAGCAGTCACAGCGTGAACGCCTCCGACATTGGCATAGAGTAGTAGACTTGTCAGTGCGGGAGAGACACCACGATCTTGGGTATGCAGGGGAGGCAACTGCAGTACAGTAGCAGTCCTTTGAGTGGGCTGGCTTATTTTCAACGAAATAACTGTACAGTTAATACAGATTACAGACCAGTTGTTGTTCTGGTACGTAACGGGAGAGTTGGGTCAAGCTCTGGTACTCCTCACCCAGCATGTCTTGTCGTGAGCTTCCGAATATATAGTATCGCAATTAATCCTACGCAGGAACAATCTTCGCCTAGTTATAACGTCAGTATGTAAAATCTCGACATCGGTTAACGGAAGTACTACCTCCATTCAGCCGCCAAGAGTCGAAGCTCAACCACGAAGCTGCTAGCCAGCCCAGTGATTGTCACTTCTAGGTGGTCTTAGTTACGAACTCCAACGGGAAAACGGAGTATCTCAACGCGAAGTCTAAGGTTATTATATAATAGCCATGATCAATTCAAGGTCGACCAAACCCGTAGATTTGTGGATTAGCCGCTCCAATGGCGTCAAACCGGATTGCCGCCGCAGACACGATACTATCTATATACGTGCCATGCTGAACGAAAGATGCTCCAGTTGCTTCTCAAGTTTCTTGCTGTTGGTAGTTGAAATTTACTAGCGATACACACGAATCCGCTGACCAGCATAAACATCATCGGATACAGTCAAGCGCCCAAGGACAGAACCACAATCACGTACGCCAACATGCCTTCAATACTATCCAGAGTCCTCCTATCATGCTTCGGAGTCGGCTACGCCACAGCGGCCACCGTCTACCTAGCAGGCGACTCGACGATGGCCAAAGCCGGCGGAGGCTCCGGCACAGAAGGATGGGGCGAGTTTCTAAAATACAGCCTGCCGCCGTCGAGCTACACTGTATCCAACAAGGCCATTGCAGGCCGCTCGGCGCGCTCGTACACCCGCGAGGGCCGGTTCCAGGAAATCGCCAACGTCGTGCAGTCGGGGGACTGGGTGGTCGTTGAATTCGGCCACAACGACGGCGGCAGCTTAACGCCTACCGATAACGGGCGGACGGACTGCTTTGGCGATGGCGACCAGACTTGCCAGACTGTAAGAAGCTCACTTTCTTGGGGCTGTAATGTGGCGTGGTGCCGGGTTGGTGTTGTGGAAAGGCTAATTGAGATTGAATGCAGACTTATAATGGTGTCGCGGAGACCGTCTTGACGTATCCAGCTTATTACAAGAATGCGGCGAAGCTGTTTCTCGCGAAAGGAGCAAAGGTGATGCTTAGCTCGGCGACGCCAAACAAGTAAGCGATATCATACCATAGCATCCATCATTCCTTGTTCCTTTACTTGTACCAGTGTTTGATGAATTGTCACAGCATCTGCGAAAGCGGAACGTGTTCTTGGGGTCCATCTCGCTTCGATTACTACGCCTGGTAAGTCAATGTACTTGCGACCGACTCTTGATCGATGCGAGATTAATAGTGTTTATATCAGGCTCGCAGCGAGTCAGCTCGGCGGTACGGCAGCCGGTGTTTACCACGTGGCGCACGGCGAGTACGCCGCCCAAGTCATGAAGAACCTGGGGAAGACGACTGTCAGCGCACATTATCCTAACGACCACACGCATACGGACCCATACATGGCGAATGTGATGGCAGGTAAGTAAACATTCTTAAACTCTGTCTATCTATTTCCATTTCAGGGCTTGTTTCTCGAATGCGTGAGTGTAGCGGATACTAAGTTAGAATAATCTCTAGGGAGCTTTGTCCTAGGACTTAGATGTGGCACTTCAGCGCTGGGCGCGGCGGTTGTTAATTCAACGGCCTCGTTGACGGCCTCTTCTTATGGACCGTGCATCTCTTTTAACAGCACTATCCCTATCTAGTTATGGGATCATCGGTGAATCGGTTTGATAGAGTAGGGGTGATAGTCCTAAACGCAACAATGGGTCTTGGTACGCATGTATGATTGATTCACAAGAAGTATCTATCATCCAGTTGGCCAAGAGACATGGCGCATCGCAAGTTCAAAGGTCATACGCTGAACCGAATCTGTGAGCTTCAATTGTGACATATACGCATGTAACAAACAATACCGTGCTCTGCGTCGATGCGTCGATGCGTCGATGCTTTAAGAAAAGGCAAATTAATTGCTCTACCTGTGTAGATACATGTTCCGTTGTTCGGCGCAGTGAAATAAGGGCATAACAACCGTATTTAGTTTGAATCATGTGTATATATCCCTAATCTATTGTATACAGACCCCAAGAAACCGCTCTCTACCCGCTGCAAGTATATATCAGAAGCAATAATTAAACATAAATCTAACAACTCCAAAGCATGCAACCTCGACACCAAGAAACACCATCAAACCAACAACAACACACTGCCTAGATCCCCCAACAAGCTCCTCGAGCTACAGTGGGATCAAATCCAGCACCGAGAACTGATCGATACCTCGTCAGAAAAATGGTATCAAATTCGTCGGTGATCAATAAATATCTCACCAAGCCTCCCATTTCTGCCCCCCAATAGCAATCAAGCGATTAAACAACTCATCTCTCAAAGGCAACGCCGTAATCCGTCTAACATTCCCCATTCTATCCGTGATCTCAAGCCCATCATTCACCTCGCGCCCCAACGACCAACCCACGACAAGCTTCGCCTTCCAGCCGTAGCCCCCGATCTTCTTCAGCTCCTTGATGTCCCCGATCGCAATGCTCCACACCGGGTTCAGCTCCTCCTTCTGCTCGCCGTCCCCGACGATCTCGGTCGTCACGTCCGTGCTGAATCCGACGGCGGGTATGGTGGATTTCGTCGCGATGTACACCCGGCCCTTTTTCCCGTTGTACCGGGCCTTGAAGTCCACGGGCCCCGTGAGCAGGTTCGCGTGAGCGGGAGGGACGACGCCCAGCCGGTTCTTCGCCTGGCGCGAGCCCACCTTGGCACGCGCCGCGTCGCTGACGATGGCGCCTTTCACTGTTCCCTTGACTGCGCTCTTGACGGCGCTTATAATCTTGCTGCCTTTCCGGCTATGCGTGCTACTCTTGGCCGCGTCGATGTCGGCGCCGCCCGTCTCATGAGCAGTCTGCGGGTCGTGTTCCATGGCAGCCTCGAGCTCTTCATCCGTGGCGTTCAAGGGTGGTTCCGCACCCGTAGCTCTGAGCTCAGCATCGGTAACCTCGGCCGGTTTATCAGGCGGCGGAGCGCGAACGAGCGGCGCGGGCGGCAACGGCGCCTTGTTGGCCTCACCGATGCGCAGCAGAGTGAGCGTGAGCTGTGCGTTCGTCGGCACGCCCTTGAGCACCGTGTTCCGCATTTCCAAGATCTTCTGCCAGTGCGGATATTGCCGGTTAAGCCATCGTAGGCCAGGGGTGATGATAGGGTCGCCGAAGAACCCGAATCCGACGCCGAAGGTCGCTCCCTTCACCACAACGTACGGTGACGTGAACAGTGATGCGATTAGTAGCGGAACAATGAGGCTGGCCAGCCGGATTCGAGCCGTATCTCTAGGGAAAGGAGGCGTGGGCGATAATGCGTTACCAAGCCGTTCCCAGGCATCTGTAACATCTGATATTCCGTGCATAATCGGGCGCATCTTGCTCCAGATAGCGTTCTCAACAGGCACTTTTGTCTTGTCGTGTTTAGATGCTTTTTGCCCACCCGCAGCTACGTCCTTGGCTTCAGCAGCTTTAACGGCCAATCCTGTTGGGTCGGGGACGTGATCATCTGGTGAGTTTTCCTCGCCTTGCTGTGGATTGGCCTGTGGATGCTTGCCCGTAGCACTAGTGAGCACAACAGCCGTAAACCCGTTGAAGAAATTTGTTGCTTCCCTATAGAGCGGAATCAGCATCAGCACTGAACAAGGATGATAAGAGGATTCTGGGGCCTTAATATCATGCAGGTCCGACTATTCGAGGGTTCGATTAAGAGGAAAGAGATGAGATGACATACTGCTCAACAGCTTCGCCCTTGTGGTTCTCGGGGGCTCCGGTGGCGCTTTCATGACTACCCAGGACACCCGCCTTGGGCTTTTGCACGCCTCCAGATTTCGCATCGACGAGAGATACAGGGGCCGGAGGGAAGAGAACGCCGCGCGAGGGCGGATATACGATCAAGGTGATCAGAGTTACGGCAAGCAATGGAGCAAGAAAGTCAAATAGCCACGCAGTAAAATAAGCCTGTAGGTATATTAGCATTCAAGGCAGAGAGAGATCTGAGATGAGGTGCATACGGCGCAGAAGTAGGATGTCCTCCGCGTTTCACGCCATGATCGGAGTCTGGCGATGTGCTTAACTGCCGCTAACAAACCAATGACAACTCTGGTAAACAAACTGTTAGAAGCTTCTCATTCAAGCAGCAAATGAACTGATTGACTGCAGTTTAAGGGACATACGTCATATAAAACCTTTCCACCGTCGCTCGAAGCTTGTCCGGTGAGAATTCCTCCTCGTCCGAGACGTTCAAGTCCAAATCCCCAGGTACTGATTGCGGGACTTCCTTCACATGGTACATTTGCTACAATCCCGTCAGATATCCATATGCGTACACAGACGAGAATGCGACTTACCTTGTTGAAGCGCCGGATAAGTAGCCAGAGATCCTCATTGCCTATTCCGCCGACTAAAGGCGCAGGTATGTTCTCCTTCCGCTTATTCCACCCCAAATCAGCGACTTCCTCCTCGCGATGATGCTGGACAACGCCTTTCTTGTCATGATCGCCCATGGCGAGAGAATGAGACAATGTAGGCTCCTCGGTTAGGCTATTTGCGGTGTCGTGTTCCCTAGGATCGGTCACAGGCGCTGTTGTCGCAGGGATAGGAAGCGCATCAGCGACTGCCGTGAACACACTTCCGCCTGAAGCGTCCTTTGTCTCTCCAGATGCCGACATCGTGAATTGAACCAGATTCGTACACTGGCTGGAATATTATTGTTGAAAAGGAATTCTCTCGAGGTGGCAGAGAAACACTTGCATCTGAATAGATCCTGACATTCTTCCAACGCCTTCTGGTCTTCCACAAAGTGACTACATCATAACCGTACCTTGGTAGTCCACAAAATGGGCCGTGTTGCTGCACCGTTTTGGAACTATTTGCAAGATCGCGGAGAATGACGTCGGAGGCTGAGCACAGGGGCGATCATTCGACCAGGTGCCAAGAGGGAACACAAAGGCCGCATTTGCTAGCACTACTGTACCTTACCAATCCACATTGTCGTACCGTCCGATCGGTACGCGATTCTTTAGATGATTTTTTTTTTGTCCGGCTGCTTAGTCTCCCGCTGAGCCATGTATTTTGGACATGAATAACTAGGTATGTTATCCATCGCTTCCGGAGACCTACAAGCACTTTACGCGATCAGCATCAGCGGGTGGATATAATACGTAAGGATCGATCTTCGTGGCCCCAACGAGCACTCCACTACCTACTTACCCGCTGTGGATCGCATCGTCAACCATGGCTTCGGGTCGATTTCAGCTGAAGGACGGAAACAAGGAAGTCGCTTGATGAATGTAGTAATGAAAAGTCAATGGTCTGAGTTGACCAAAAAGGGTATAGTAATATCACAAGCCGGTATTTTTCTGAGCACAGCGAACTATGCTAGACTCTTATATAATTAGTAGGTTGCTTCGTCGACAACACCTACAGATTCACCCACACAATGCCTTGATTCAGCAAATGGTACGTGTAAACGGCCAGGCGCCGTTAATAAGCCCCCCCCCCCCCCAAAGCTAAATCCCACGATATATCAATTACCTGTGTATCGGCAGTATTGTTGAAACGAATTAATGATTTAATTGATAATTGGAAGACCATTGACTACCTGGGTACGTTCGTTCGTTCCACAAATCGTCCCTCGACGTCTATGACGACATAGCAGCATCATGGCGGAGGCTTTAACCCGGCGCAGATAGCAACGCGAAACAGTGTAGTATTAGACAAGCAGACACCACATTTCTCTGTCAAAAGTTGAGTCAGAATAGCATCGAAGATATACTCTTACAAACACTGCAGAAGCTCGTAAAGCTAGCTAGCAATTCACTGGTTATTCGTTTTGTTGCTTGATTCACTCCCATCTAAGCATCTCTTCTGCCATATCACAACACCACGATGCCGTCAGATCTCGTGTTCCAGTTAGCTGGGACTTGTAATGAATATCCCTGGGGAAGGAAGGGAACCGACTCATTAGCAGCAAAACTATGCGAGAAGACACCAGGCACCAGCTTCAAGATCGACCCAAACAAGAACTACTCGGAGATGTGGTTCGGCGACTACCCAGACTTCCCAGGTCGTAAACTCGATTCAGGCGAGCTGCTAGCCGACGTGCTTCAGCGGGACAAAGACCGACTACTTGGCAAGAAGGTCATCACACAGTTCGACGGCCAGCTACCCTATCTGCCCAAGATATTATCCATTGCGAAGGCTCTGCCGCTACAGATCCACCCGAACAAAGAGCTCGCAGCGAAGCTACGGGAGGAGGACCCAAAGAGCTTCACCGACGCGAACCACAAGCCAGAGATCGCGGTCGCATTGTCCAAGTTCGAGGTGTTTGCCGGTTTCAAACCATTAGACGAAGTTGCGCCTCTATTTAAGCTGGAGCCGTTGAAGAGATTCATCCCGGACGGGACAGACAAGTGGACAAACGAAACATTACGAGAAGTCACTCGGAACTTACTAAAACTCGATCCCGACACGGTGCGATCGATACAGAATGATCTCTGCCTTGTCTCGAGAGAAAGATATGGCAATGCTGCGTATATCCTGGACCTCCTACCACGATTGCAGGATCAGTACGGCCCCAAAGACGCAGGGAGCCTTGTCGCTCTCTTGTGCATGAATTTCATGGTTTTCAAACCTGGAGACGCTATTTTCATCCCCGCTGATGGCATTCATGCTTATCTTTCTGGTGATATCGTTGAATGCAGTAAGTGCTAAAATCTGCTCTACCAATATCTTTGATGCCGGTAATCCCGTCGCTAACATCGCAAATCCAGTGGCGCGCTCCAACAATGTACTCAATGTCGGATTCTGTCCGCCGGCCGACCGCAACAACGTCGACACTTTTGCCAATACATTAACATTCAAGGCGCATAGCAAAGATGACGTCATACTACCAAGTACCAAGTGCGACAAAAGCAAAAATGGTAAGACAGTGGTATATAAGCCGCCCATGAGCGAGTTCGACATGCTCAGGACGGATCTGGCGAAAGGAGAAAGTGAAGAAATCACCGCGAGCGAAGGACCGGGGGTAATGATTGTCACATCCGGGAAAGGCGTCTTGCACGCTGATGGTCAGGAGTTTCAGCTCTCTGAAGGGTTCATCTTCTTCATCGCCCCTGGTGTTGATATTCGGTTAGAAAGTCAGAATGGCTTGCAAGCATATACGGCGGTCATCTAAAGGCTAGTATCATGCATAGAATTTGATACTAGATGAACCACCTAATTTCCTCTCTGAGCGTACATTATGGTGTATTAGTGCTACGCTTATCTGTAACCCTAACCCCTGCAGTCCAACATGCCTGTCTCGCGACACATTCATCACCAAAAGTCTACATATGAAGGTCGCATAGCTCAATTCCATCAGTTTTCGTGCTGCTCATTTTAGCGAACTTTCATACTTTCATATCACATAACGAAACCCGCGTTCATCCGAACCTCCACCCTCAAGGTGGTGCACTTTGTCCAACCTGCGATTCTCGCGATGCAGGAGGAAGCTAAAAGCAGCCGAAGTGACTGCAACCAGGACACAGAATGAGAACGATATCCAAGAGCCCTTGCGGTAATAAGGGGCCTCGCTAGACGGGAATATGTTCGTGCCCAGTAAGGGCCCAGCTTGACCTAATATAGCAAAGATAGCAAATCCACCAGCCCTCTTACTCTCGGTATTATGAGTATTAGACACCCAAGGAATAAGAATCGCGACGCATACGAATATCGTAATCGCGAAGTAGACTCCTAGATATCGAGGTACAGCGCCCTCCGTCGTCGCAAGCAATAAGAACCCTATGGCGGACACAATGCCGAAGAAACAGACAAACGGTCCCCGCATCCTGACTCGGTCTGAGATGAACGAGCAGGCAATGATCAAGATGAATGTCAGGAGATATGGCGGTGCGGAGAGCCCGTTCGCCTGGATACGCGAGAACGACCCGATTTCGGCAATGATGGACGGCACGAACAGCGGGAGAGAAGCAAAGGAGACATTGCATCCAAAGTACATCACCCCGGTGAGATAGCCTGGACATGAAGGTTTAGTAATGCTGTAAGCAAATATCTCGACACGGACTTACTTCTCCAGTCCTTAAACGCCGCCCAGAAATCCTTCAACCTAAGGCCAGTATGGTCCACGACGTCCGCAGTCTGATCTCGACTAACCATATGTTTCACAACTTGTTGCTCGCGCTCGGTAAGAAACTTCGCACTCGCAATATCATCGGGGAAGCAAAACCACGCCACGAACGCCATGACGAACGTCGGCAGACCCTCAATAAGGAACAGGATTCTCCAGGGCTCCAAATGGCTCTTGATCTGCGTGATGGCATACCCGAGCGCGCCACCATACGCATTCGCCAGCGCAGATCCGGATAGGAATATCCCCTGGCGAAAACCGACTTTATCGCGCGGGTAGAAGAAAGATAAGTAGACGGGCACCCCGGCGTACATTGCTTCCGTCGCGCCGAGAAGGAAGCGGAGGACGACTATGCTGCGCGGATATATTAATTAGTCGATAAAGCTCACACAATCGGAAGGGAAGTAGGGTGTTTGAAAGAGAGACGAACCCGGCATAATTCTGCGTAGCGGCCTGCGAAGCCGATATCGTAGCGAACGAGACGACGATGCAGGTGACCCATATATGAGCTGGGAAATGCTTCCATCCGGCCGCGGCGCTTTGGAAAATGATATCTTACAACATTACAATGTTAGTTGGTTTAGAAAGAAAAAAGTCGCGTAGCCAACGAGAAGATAGATAAAAGTCGACAAGACTCAAAACTCACACGTCACGTAGAAAAAGGTGCCAAGGGTCGAGTACTGATTTCCTTTCAGCCCAAGGCTCTCGTCGAGGCCGGCGACGTGGGCGTTGCCTAGGTTAGACCTGTCCAGAACCGACAAGGAGTAGATTACGAAGATCATGGGCATCAGCCGCCAATCTAATTTCCTGATGGCAGACTTCTCTTCTTCGGAAGTTGGGGGTTCGCCGCCAAATGTGTCGGTGGCGATGTCCTCCACCAATTCGGCGTCCCGTTTCGCTGTGTCGTCCATCATTTAGATGTCTGTTGTCAAATCACTGCGGAAATTTCACTTGCGGTCCATACGATGATGGGATACATGAACTACTTATCTACCCCATCCTCTAACTGGCTTCATATCGTAGCTTTGCTGATCGCATCACGGGGTAGGGTAGTACCCTACCCCAACCGCGGGGAATGGGTTGCGTATTTGGCGGGCATCCAGGGTTCTCCGCATCAACATCATGTGTATTTCCGTAGTTCACCTCCGAATGGAGGTAAAGTCGACCAGATAATGAACGCGAACCGTCTGGGGTGATCATCCCCGCAGTGTCGCAGGATCAAAAACTCGGTAGTGGTGAAGGATAAGGTGTGGAGGGTATCCAAAAACCGGGGAAGCTAGATGTCTGACCATGTGAACCATTATGAGCAGAGCTACTGGTCAGGAAGTCGCTGAGAAGATGGTGATGAAAATCAACCAGCCAACGGATGAACTCCTTTAGATTTCTAGTTATTTTGATGCAACTTCTATAGACATATTCTGTTACGGAAGGTGATCAGTGCTGTCTATGGGTCAACACACGAGAATGTACCAACATACGCGTCCGTCTGCCTATATAATTTCGATATATACCTATTGAGAATTCTTATACACAGATTTCTGAAGACTTCGCCACGCTATGGCAACAGTGATGTGAAGAACCTATGCAAACGATGCATGGAGTGTACCAGCCCTCCTTTTCGCCAGCCTCTCGGCCATGAGTTCCTCATAGACATGGGTGTTCCAGTTACAGACGACAGAACGTGTATCGGCAGGGTCGATAATCTGCTCGACGCCAAACGCATTCGCTGTTCTCACAGGATTCACTGCAAGAAAAACATCAGCATGTCTCCAACCGTGTATACCTACCTAGGTAGGTAAATGGAACTTACTCAGTGCGTTATACTCAGCCTCCAGTTTCGCGTATAATTCATCCGCCATTCTTTGACCACCCTTCTTCGCGGCCTCCTTTAGCTCGTATGAATGACCGACTTCGATACCACCCTTGAGCGGTAACGAACCCCAATCGCCGCAAGGCCATGCTACGCGCATGCGCGGGTCACGACAATCTAGCATGACACCTCCAGCAACACCGTAAGCGCGCTTCGTGACGACGCTAAATACGGGCATCGTGGTCGTGTAGTATGCCATGGCGAGATTCACGCCGTGTCTCATCGTTGCAGAGCGCTCGGCAGCCGTACCGACGGCATATCCGGGTACGTCGACGAATTGGAGGATGGGCAAGTTCATAACGTCGCAGAGCTTGAGGTGTTTCGTTATTTTCTGGGAGCCCAGCGCATCGAGAGCGCCTCCCGTGTGGCTTTCACAGTTGTTCGAGATGATGCCGATCGGGTGGCCGTCAAGGCGCGCCAACCCCACGATAGCTGTAGTCCCCCAAAGCGCACCGATCTCAAAGAATGACTTCTCGTCTATGACTAGGCTGATAAGCCGCCGTGGGTCGTACATGCGTTCTTTGCGTCTTGGTATTAGACTTCGAAGCGCCTCCTCACGCCGGCCGGGAGTGTCGCTGCTCTTAATTACGGGAGGAGCAGAAAAGCCCGAGTTGGGGAGGTAGCCTAGGACGCGCCGTATCTGTTCGAATGCGTCGTGCTCATCACGAGCCATATTATCTATTGTACCATTGCGACAGTGCACTAGTGAAAAGCGTTAGATGCCTTTTGTTAGTAGGGGAGTGTGCATGATTGTATGCGGGATGTTTTTCGCCTCGACTAAAAACAAGAAAGCTTGAATACAGGTCAACTTACTGTCAGGGCCGCCCAGCTCAGCCATAGTCAATCCCTCTTCAAAAGTTGCGCCCTTGACAACTTGAGGCCCTGCATTGAACAGGGACCCGACATTAGCTGCCATGACACTAAAGTGACAGGCAGTGACCCGCGCAGCCCCGAGTCCAATAGCCGGTCCAAGGACAGCGCCGAGGTTGGGAATGCCTAAATTCAATTGCGCAATGACTTGATCAAATCCAGGAAGTGGGGGAATATAGGAGAAGCCTTGTTTCCGTATACTTGTGACGCTTCCGCCGCCCGAGGACCCATCCACTGCCAACATTCATGTCAGTAATGGCCGTTCTGTACATGATTTGCGCGCATGTGCTAGAGCCAGCGGCAGCTTATAAGAGGCCTTAGAAATTCCTTACCCAGTTTTATAATCGGGAGCCGCAAAGAAAGGGACAATTTCTCAATATACAGCGTTTTCTCAATCAACGCCCCGTCGGCATGACCGGCACGTAGGGTGTAGTCATCAGCGGTAAAGACGATCTTCCGTCCATTAAGGCGCCCATATCCTTGGACGCTATTGCTAGGCGTGAAAGCAGAAACGACCTCTTTCTCGACGCCATCTTCGCCTTTGTCCTTCTTCCACGTCACGTCGCCGGCGACGCTACCAATCTCCTGCAGACTCCCGTCGTCAAGGAGCGCTTCCACGCGCTCGCGAATCCACAGCTTGCCGGCTTTCTTCTGCCGTGCGTAACCGCGGTGATTGATGTTGGGCGTGCGAGCCAGCTTCTCCAGCTTTGCTATCTGGCCAAGCCGATCGGAATAGTCAGCTGGCGGACCAGCTGCAGTTGACACTTGCTTCCTTCTTCGGCGTGTAGGGGACCGGGACACATCGTCTTTGAGGGGTTGCGATTGTGCTATATGAGATGAGACTTGTTGCACGCGTTCCCGCGCTTTTCTAGCTGCGCTGTCATCGTCTGAAGCCATCCCGGTACATCACTTTTACCCACTGATGGCCGCGCATAAGTGTAAGTTCACGTAGTGATGGCTACGCGAAATAATAGCTCAGTATTTTAAAGCTTCACATCGAATATCAAATGTTGACTTTAAGACTAACCGTTGATGTATATTGCATATTAAACGATAATAGAATTCGTTGTAGTCTGAAGGAATATAGGTAGCCAGGGGCTCCTTAAGTTGAGCTATCACAGGCCTCGGTAATTTTGTAGTTTATCCCCGCACCACTCGGTAAGCCTCCAAACACTCCATTAGGAAGCACATTAATTAGTTCAGATTGCCAAATCCTACAGTCGGAAGAATATTCTTAGAGATAGTTTGTTCTGTAGATGCGCTTAGAGAAAGGTTTCGCTCTCTTTCATTTCTATAAATATTATTACTTGGTCTTTCCCAGTCAGTTGATCTGGGAGCCATGCCTATGTAAGACATGGCCGTAACGTTGGATCATGGCGGTGGACCGCCACAAAGACCAATAAAACGACTACTTATCGCAAATAGGTAAGACATCTACTTTTAGCGATCGGCATATATAGACACCTGCTCAATTATTAGACAGAGGCGAAATAGCGAAGCGAATTATCGACTGTGCACGGGAATTCTCAATTGAGACGTTTGCTCTCATCACTTCCGACGATACTAGTCACGCTCTTGGCGCTGCTCACGCATTGTCAATCTCTCCTGCCGACTACTTGAACATATCAGCTCTCATAGAAATCGTAAAAGGAAATGAGATTGACGCGGTTCATCCGGGCTATGGCTTCTTGTCCGAGTCGGCCGATTTTGCGCAGCGCATGTGGAATGAGGTCGGAGCCGTTGTGATCGGTCCAGGCTGGGATATCCTCCGCAAGACAGGCGATAAACTAGCTGCCAAGTTGCTCGCCCAACAATGCGGTGTCCCGACGCTCCCAGCAATGCTTGACCCGACCTCGAATCTGGAAGATGTCTGGAAATTTGCCAGGAAGATTGGTTTTCCGATTATGCTCAAGGCCGTTGATGGGGGAGGTGGCAAAGGCATCCGACTCGTGAGGCAGGAGTCCGATCTTGAAAGCGCTACAAAACGCGCCGTTTCTGAGAGCCCTTCGCGTCAAATATTTGCTGAAAAGGCTGCGGTAGATGGCTTCCGACATATTGAGGTACAGATCATCGGTGATGGCTCCGGCCAAGTTCGCCAGTATGTTTCCAAATCCCTACCTTTCTACCTCTTGACGCACGATGGTGCACCGTCATGATACCTCATAGAGGGGATATCTTTCCTATTCGTTATGCTTTATCATAATTTGTTTTTGACTGCTGACTTCCAGTAGCCTATGGGAACGAGAATGCAGTATTCAACGACGATATCAGAAGATCGTGGAACAAGCACCTAGCACTATCAGAGATCGTAAGTTCGTGGGCAGGACCATCGAAGCGGCGATGATGATGGCGCGAAGTATTGGGTATCTCTCTCTTGGAACCTTTGAGTTCCTTGCCAATGCAGATCGAGACGAGTTCTTCTTCCTGGAAGTGAACCCACGACTCCAGGTTGAACATACAGTTACGGAATGTATTGCACTCGTCGACCTGGTAAAGATACAGTTAGAGATTGCGCAGGGAATGAACCTCGAAGAGACTCGATTAAACAACGTATCGTCGGATGTTATGCAGGTGCCTAAGCTGCATTCTATTCAAATGCGACTTACAGCTGAGAATGTCCAGAGAGACTGGACGTTGAGTATTGGAAAAGTGGAGGCTTTCTCTTTCCCTACCGGCCACGGAGTGAGGGTTGACACTCATCTCAATCATCGTCAGCCTGCTGTCGTTGGCGCGGACTTTGACAGCTTACTTGCTAAGATCATAGTTACTGGGGAAACCCCGCAAGCTGCCATAGCTAAGTGCAGGCGAACACTTGAAGACACGTGGATTGAAGGAGTGAAAACGAACCTCGATATCTTACGCGCAATAGTAGTACATGAGGACTTTTCACGTTCGCTCTGTGATACCTCGTGGCTAGAAAGGCACATGAGCAACCTACTTGCATGGGGATCAACGATCTCTCGCAATATCACCAACCAACAGCAACAGGCGTTACAATTTGCCAAAGATGAAAGTCACTTTATAACGCCGCTAACTAACAGCCCTGCCTCGGCTGTAGTGCTACGCAAAGGCGACGCATGGGCTCTCAAACTTGCATCCGCTTCCCCAGGAACGACTGAAGAAACACATCACATCAAGCTTACACGCGTAGTGCGCAATGAGTTCCCTTCGTCCTTCAAAGCCGACGTCGAGTACTCGCGTCCAGATCATCCCAGTCCTCAGGCCTTCACACTTGAAGCGACACATAGCAACGCCTCTTCTGCCTCTGTTATGGCAGCGGGGAAACATCGTCGCGGAGACGCCAATAATCCGCTACACGTGGTAGTGCCATTCCCCGGCAAGCTAGTTGAGCTAGGTGTAGACGAAGGGGATGAGGTGCGGCCAGGTCAGGTCATCTGCGTAGTGCAGCAAATGAAAATGGAGCTGGAGATCCGAGCAACCAGAGGAGGGAGAGTTAAATGGGTCACTGATGCCCAAGACGGCGAAGACATTGCTGAAGGTACCCTAGCGGCAGAACTAGAAGACTCACACAAGGCGGACAAGACAAGAGCACATCTATAGTTTCAACAATGGCAGTCATGACCGCATGTATGTATGAGGAATTTCAACGCATAACACAATGACTTGACATGAGAATATGCTCAATGAGTAGTGACGCAACAAATTTGCGAGTCTAAAGGTTATGATGTTTCTGAACTCAATGTCTGCGCAGTACATTCGTCTTCGTAGCAGGAGTTTCTGTTCAACAATGGGAACAGTCTCCTTGTTCCCTGGCGGCATTGTCGTATGAATGACAATAGGCTGTTTTTTTCCTACTATATATAGCTGCTCTGCATACAAAGGCCTCATTTTACAAAGACTTTTTCTTCGGCCTCAAAATGCGTCCGCTTCGCAAAATCCTTCCAGCTCTTGCTAGCCGTTTCACAAATATTACTATCTTTTTCTCAGTTTCAAGGAAGCCCAGAATCGACGAAGCTCATATGTCTACCGAATCTTTAACCAGCATCAGTGTTCTCATTTACCGAGATGGACCTTCAGGCCCGGAGTTATATGTGCGATCCAGACCCTTGGAGAAGAACCCGGTATACAGCATCCCAAATCGCGAACCTCGGCCAGACGAGACGGCAATCGAATGCGCCCAGCGCATTGCTGAAAGTTCCCTTTCTACACAGATCCCAAAACATAGACTCGACCGTCGGACGTCGGCCGTCGTTAACCACCATGGGGCAGGAGACAAGATTCGTGTGTTTGCGGTGAAAGCCAAGCCGTCGGCTAAACTAAGTCCTGGTATGAAGAGGGGCTGGGAATACCACTTCATCCCCTTGTCTTTCCTGAACCGTGTTTTCTTGCACCCTGATATGGTAGCCTATCTTACAAGGGCTTCACTCAGAGAGTTGCTAAAGACAACATAAGATACATCAAATTTCCTTAGTCAGTATATATATAGCATTAAGATCGGTGCGCGGGTGCCGATTGGCTGAGAAAATAAACATAAGTTAACAGAATAACAATGTAAAGATCCCGTGAAAGTAAGCCCGTTGCTAGGGTTATCTGTCAGAGTGAATGGATAGCCTTCGCAGTCACATAGCAGGTATATACTAGGGGAGTCAGTAGCCACGAAGGTATATTGGTCTCTTGGCCCCTAGCCTTTCCAACTGGTAGATGGGGGGAACGGCCTAAATATATAGACGAAGCCTAATAGGTACGCACCTAGATGTTACCCAGCCATCTTACGCCCGTAGCAACCGTTACCAGTAATGTGATCACCAGGCCTACGTACTACAGACTACATATAGTAGACTCGGTCGTGTTACAATATCCTTCTTTGTCCCATCCGTTCTCTTCGTCGTACTCATCAGGAGTTGTTGTCCCGTCCAAGTCGGGGTAGCTGACCCTTTCACCGCATTCTTCGGGCTCCCCTTCACAAGTTCCCCTTATCAACCCAGAGAGGCGATTTCCTGCATCTCGGCCTTCGAACCACGCTCCTTGCATGTAGCCGAAGTAGGAGGCGCTTGTATGCTCCCCCGTAAACCACAACCTATCTACATTAGCTCGCAGATTCTCGTGCATCTCTAACGTAGTCCCAGCAGGCCAGACAGAGAACGACCCATATGCCCAGGGGACATTCGACCATCGTGGATATTGGAATGCCAGAGGTTGTGGAATGTCAATATCGGGAAACATCGACCGAAGCACAGTCATTGCCTCTTCTTGAGTCTCCTCATCCGTCATCCTCTCGGCACGATATGCTTGGTCGCCGGTCAGCGTAACGAAGAGGATGTGTGAACCAGGGAAGAACCCCTCCACATCGAGTGATTGCCAAATAGGATACCAACCACGTTCGTATGGATCAGCGTAGAGGAAGTACTCCGGGTCCTGGTCGTCGCGTTTCCACCACTTGTATGGAAACTGCATGAAGATCTTGGTATAAACCCCGATTTCGAACATCTCAATCGCCGTTTTCTTCCATGGCGAAAGTGCCGGCTGAAAATTGATAGCGTTCTCTCTCTGCAATACCCCCAAGGAGAAAGTACACACAGCATAGTCTGCCTGCACGCAAGACCCATCATCTGCAGTTACAACGACACCGTCTGCGCTATACTCCAGGCTATTAACAATGGTGTTGAGGCGCAGCCGTTTGTCTTGAGGCGACAGGAAGGTAGAGGCTTCGCCTTGAATCCACGCACGATGGCCTCTTTGGTCAATAACGAAATTATTCTCTTCACTGAACTGCAGAAATGTGAAGTTGGAAACCGCAGCGTTGAAGACGAGAGACGATTCCTCCGGTGTAACTGCTTGCTCGCCATCTGCATCACCCAGTTACTGGTTATTGCTTTTTTCTCTAGAGTTCGATGATGTAGACAACTTACCGTACAACCACCATTCGACAGCCTCTGCTGCTGCGGAGTATTCGCGCTGCGATGGTTTCCATCCTACGAGACTGAATCCTGCTCGCACAGTCGAGTCCTGTTGATTGTCGGCGAGGATCTCGCCTGCTCTCTCCTCCATCTCTTCAAGTGCGCTTCCGAAGGCGTCTATTTCCCCCGTGAAGTCGACAGGACCGGTCTCATTGTAAGTAAGGATATTGGTATAATTCGAGGGATGATTTTTGATATTCCATTTCTGCTCCTGTTCAATTTATTTGTTAGTAGATCGATCTAACATTGATATATGATCGTCGTAGTTGGGGGCTTACGAATGTCCATATTGGATTTTCTCGTTTTCCTGACCGCCCTCCGAGGCCTTGAATCCAATTGGCACCGTATTCAACCACGAAGGGTTTCCCGTCGGAATTGTTGCCGAAGGGTGCCGAATGGACACGGCCGCCGATATGATCTTTGTATTCCAGAATTAAGAAATCTGTAACGGAATGGTTTGACAACGCTTGCTAAAAATGAAAGCCGTCAATAAATCAAAGCTAAGTATATTTCATTCGAATGGTCATTGGACATTAACATACGGCTGTCGTGATGCCCGCAACGCCCGCGCCCCTAGGACAACTCAGTTAGCAACGAAAATAAGCATTGTAGTCTGTTTATACCTGTGACTTACAATATCGCAACTTTTGTACGTTGGCACGTTTGGTTTCTGCTCTGGTTTCCCTGGTTGGCATCATCTTGGGGAACGACAGCTGCATTAACACCAAGTAGTCCGACGAGCAATGACAGAAGCACCATAAAGGTAAAAAGGCTCGGACTGTGGTAGCTCTGGCTCATTTTGACCTCTTATAGGACTATTTATCCGTGCTTTGGAGCAGGGGAGACTGGTGTAGGCTTGTGTCAACTCATGTCAAAGAAGATATACTTATACACTGCCTAACAGCGAAGGTAACGGCAGTAGTTATAGGTTTCTTGAAATAGACCCAGAAAAGCCGCGGACCTTTCTATAAACGTACTCGTTAACGTGTCTCACTCTTCGCCGCATGCAGTCTAAATTAGTCGGACCCGGTTCGCTCAGCTGGAGTTTCTCTTCGGATCTCAGAATCTACAGCTTCTTTCCCTAGCTTCATCAAGAAGTCTAGTGAATTTCTCGTACCGGAAAATCCAGCCTGGGTTGATTGTTAGTTTGCTCGGATGTCTTTGCATAATATGGCTGCAGTCTCCGTGGCTTTCCACACCTGATACATTCCGATCCGTGATCTTCGTACACATTACGTCGGTTACGAACACCAATGATATACGAAGCTGTGGCCGGACTTCCAAAGAGGATCCGAGGTGATGCATGATGATATCGTCGCTAAAATAAAGGGCTTGCATGCAACTGGCTACTTGGCTGGGAGATAGGCCAATAATCTTCTGTGGCTGCATAGTCGGTTTTCTATCCGGAATACTCGTTTTGTTAGGCCTCCTGAAAGTTAGGCCCTATACGTACAGCTTCTGTTTTCGGCCTTTGCTTTAGATCCCAGAATAGCTCCGTTGATCAAGGACCAAAGGCCTACGTAGTATGCCTACATATTGGAGAGACGTGGGTAAGCCGCATACACGTGTTTAGTCGGCCAGAGGTGGTTGAGCTGAAGCGTATATAAAGAGGGTCATGGCGAGGCAGACGAAGACACATCCGTCATAGTTTCCGCGTGTTATTTCTACTGACACGACTTTGTTTTCACGAGATCACGAGATTTCGCATTATTAGTTGTGAGAGTGCAAAGCCTGAAGGCCTCAGAAAATGTAGGTGCAGCCTGCCTCTGGAAGGCTTGGGCCCCAGGCTAGGCACTACCCATAGAATAAACTTCAATATTTGTGATATGATGATGATATGTCTACGCAGGCCCGTTATTGTTCTGCGCGGGTAGGGGAGTCTATAGCAGCATAACGGGTGTAACGCGGCCTCACACAGGCTTCCGTACCAGACTTGCGGAGAGCCTCGACTCCAATACGATCGCATGCGTGTAGATAACTGTTTGATAATCATATTGTCTTTCTATGATATCATGTTATACTGCCTTGTGTCCGTGTTCGAACGATATCCAATGAAGCAGATCAATTTAGTTCGCTCAGGATGAAAGAATCTTTCACGAGTCGCTTTATGATACTTGGAAGCTATTATGCTTCCTGAACCACCCCTTCGGATAGGTCCATCAGCGGTACGAGACACCTTCAACTTGAGCTGAAAGTAGTCTCGGAAACGGCCCGAACAAGCTGACTCCCAATCTGTCTTTCCGAAGAAGTCGACGGTGCGGAGCTGATCACGGCCTACGAGGTAAAGCCGCACTGTGCTGCGGCCGGTTAGCGTTTGAACAATACTCACTTAATATGAGATGAAGGGCTTTGCATTGTGACTAACTACAATATCGAATATTCGCGTGGAACGAAGGATTGAAGGAAGTTATCTGAGCCGTTGAAGCTATCTACTATACTACATTAGTAATCTCTCCACTATAAACTGCCTATAAACTTGCACTAAATGCTCACTACAATCTCCAAGAAGCCCTCGACCCTCCTCTGGCATAGCTGTTAACAGAAGTAATTGTGCGCCCGGGGGGCCTCAGGGGCCGATATACATGGCGACTTCACAACGGCTAAAACGGCCGATATAGGTCGAGTATAGACAGCAAGGGCGCAACGACGCACAGCACGTTTAGGGGTTGTCAACTTATGAGTCACTGGCATGCTGTACATTTATACTTACACTTGGACGTCTAGAGTCGTGCAAGTGACTAAATAGTGTCAAGGAAAGTATTACCACAACGGCCAAAACTTGTTACGTTGGCATCTCGGAACAATAGTCATTCTGGATTCCGTGTACTTTGAACAATGGCGTCTGTTCCTTTGCCAGCATACAGAATCCGAACGCACCGACCTGGTGACATGGGCTTGATAATTAACCAGCACGCCATTCTCGTAAGAAGAAGATAAGAACGCTTCTTATTTGGAATATTGGGAACATACTAAGTAGACGCGATAGTTCGGGCAACTATTCGGATGGGGACCACGCTTCGAAGCAGACGTTGCGCGGGCGGCCGCGGATTTTCTCGAGAACTTCGACCCCAAGCTTGAGCGGGCACTAGTAGCCGAGTCCGTCGAATCATCCAAGTTCCTAGGCTCAGTAGCTCTGTTTAAGCACAGAAAGGAGCCCAACACAGCGCAGTTGCGGCTACTGCTCGTCGATCCTGCTGCTAGAGGGACGGGACTGGGGACTAAGTTAATCGATGAAGTCGTGAACTTCGCGCGACAATGCGGTTACGCGAAAATTGTCTTGTGGACTTTCAGCGCGCTTGAAGGGGCCCGAAGGTTGTACCGGCGGGCGGGATTCCAGCTTGTCTCGACTGCGGAAGACGAAGATTACTGGGGGGTCAAAATGAACTTTGAACTGTGGGAGCTTGGATTATCCAATGCGGAGAGTCAATGTACATAGGACTGCAACTCCGAGATGCCGGGTGAGTGACGCGGGAGGACGGAGGTGTTATTGCAATTAATTGCATACATAGACCGACTTTCAGCCCGGTTAAAAGGTAGTGCGAGCCGGAACATTATGGACGGGGCCGCTCTGGTTTCGATCTTGCTTCGTATTCTTACACATACATAGAAGCATAGAATGATTTTGGCATTCTATCGCATAGTTGGTACGCGCACTCACCTACGGAACAAACCCTTGCACTATAGCTACCATAACTTGCAGAGGTGTCTGCGCGAAGACCTGTGTCGGAACAAGCCCGCTCGTATGGAATTCGAGGGTTATAAGTTGCTTCGATGGCTTTTCGGGGTGATAGGTTTGACGAGGCACTAGGGCTTTTAGGCATATCATTAAGGTCGTATTTTAATTAGTATGCAACTGTACCTAGGTAGGTATCTCAGTGTAGAGCAACACATTTTCAGTCGGTGATAGCCTGGGAAATATCGCAGGTATCCCTTTGGAGACCATTTCGGCTCCGTGATTTTTTCGGGCCCCACAAGACCCTTGCTAACACGAGTGACACCGCTGGTACGTGACATAATGACCAACTAGTTGTTCAATTGATTAAACTTCACTCGAAATAATAATTTTTTGTTGGAAATGATTATACTGTTTTGATGCGCGTTCTTTTCTTTATTTCCTGGTATTTTTTTCTGTTTTTAAAGTGCTATGTTCAGCAAGGTAGACGAAGTCGTAGGCATCACTAAAAAGGTCATTAGCGCTAGTTGACGTCTAGCTGAGCGACCGTCATGTAACGACTGTTTACGTAGTGACATCTTTTACTATGGAGAATAGGTAGTGCCTAAGGTACCCGAAAATATCGAATATAATTGGTTGAATTATCCTTGTAATATGTCACGGAGCCGAAATGGTCTCCAAAGGGATACCTCTAGTAAATGTTCATTAAACATTACAATAAGGAACTGCCTAAGTGCACAATTGTACAGGTGAGTAGTAGATTTATGCGTAGGTTCTTGACAGAGCTTTACAAATGTATATCTGTTCACAGGGAATCCGCTTTGATACGCATAAGATTACCATAATCCTGCCATAACTATCTAATTTGGCTTGACTTCCTAGTTCGGACTCTAAGAGGGATTGGGATTGGTAACGTTAGTACCATAATCCCAGCCGCCCTCACCGACAGCGATCAGCAAGAAAATCTCTATATTCGGCGATCTTAAGAACAACTCTTCTTTCCCTACATTAGTCTATTCGCCTTTCGGTAACAATACCGTGTAGAGTTGTGTTATTTCGCCTATTAGGTGGCAGCTGGGGGATCCATATTATGTATACCATGTGTACACGTGTAGCCGTTGGACAAGAGAAAAACCGTTTTCGCCCGATCCGGGTCTGACCCCAGATCCAAGTCCCACAGCGCCGGGATCATCTACGCTAGTCACTCCCCTGCTGTGCTACTCCTCGCCTTCGAAGCAAACTTTTCACTGTACACTAGATATGCGCGGTGTTTAAACCAACCAGCAGCAGAGAATTTGTTGAGGCCACGGTCGCCACGAGTTCAGTCCCTAGCAAGACTCAGTGCCACATGACAGCTTCTGTGCCATACAGTAAGGAAAGTATGCTTATGTTACTCCCGTGAGGATGGTTACATACGGGTGTCCCGAAGTCCTGCATGGTTCCCTTGCTAACAACAACACACGAAACGCTTCCTCCTTTCAGAGATAGGGGCATCATGGTAAACCACGTCAAGCTACACTAGGGGGGCCAACGATGAGAGCGTTGCGCGAACGAGACCTCATGGGTTTTGCCGAGGCTGCGTACTGACACTCGCGACTGACTCCATAATAAGTAATTCGAGTGAAGTCTCGAAGGGTTGCATGACACAGCATGCGCGGCATCTTCACATGGGGTCGTTCCCAGTGACGATCCTACCGAGCACACGTAGAAGGCCTGCATTTGACAGCTTGGCCCTGGTAACGTACGAGGCGCGTATCTGTATCCAGAAGCAGGAATTCTGCCGACTAGATATCGTCTTTTCCCTCCTATATTACCATTGTTATGCATAGCATCATACCTATGCAATCCTTCGTTATGAAAGAGCCGCTCTCCCCTTGACATCAATATGAAGGTGCTCGGTGCCGATATACCAGTATGAACAGGGATCTATAACCTCCCCAGTAAGATGTGGTCGCCGTTCAATAACAGGAAGGTTTAGTTTGCTTCATTATGACTTATTATGCTAAGACCACAGCACACCTGACCCACTAGCATATGTTAAGCCGTCGATATGGGGACGGGAACGATATTGTGATTATTACTTGAGAAAACGTCATGTATACCACATACCAAGTAATTGACTCTGGACCCCTCTTAATATTCGTATTTTAGAGTATCGACTAGGTATTATCGTAGCTGAAGGTAGCTCTGATAGAAGAGTATATAAGGAAGAGCATGTGTCTCTCATCTTTGCTGTATTTTAATGAAGAAAACCACGATAGACATGTGATAGTCAACAAATGCCATGTCATCCTTGGAGGCATCTGATCCTGGCCACCCGGTATGGCGGGTATACTAGCTAGCCGTCTTGGCAGCACCATGTTGTCAGACTCTTGTTCTAGTGTAGTGTACAATAGGAGTAAACACATTAGTGGATATAAAGATGGGTTACGGCGCGCGAGTCCCGGGCTTTCTAGTGGACAGCATCTTCCACGATACACAGCGGTGTTGTTCAATACGGAGTGGTACCTTATCACTAGCATCGCACTATCTAAGGCCAAGAAGGAGAAGGAAAGAGAACATCAGGGTAAGAAGCTATAGTTTAGGAGCATGAACGGTGAGCAAGACCGGTAGTTCGGATGGTTCGTTATGACGCTTCGGGTTCTAGTAAGACAGGGGTAGGCCATGGATTTCACCTATTCCGCCAAGGTACTTGACTCAGTGCCCCCCTTTCCGGTTTTGAGACTTGGTCCGTGTCAACGATCGAGTATACACAACTCATCAACATGGGGCGACGAGCGGGATGAATGGCCCAGGCCCCTTGACGAAACACTGACGGGTCGGTCAAATGTGGATCAAGGTGAGAATGGTAGTGGACCTATATGTCACCGATCCGGGGTCTTCACCGTGATTATGGAATGACGCGAGGAGTACGGGACCATGTCGCCGTTGGGCGATAAGAGGAGCGGTAAGACGTTAAGGGGGCTCGGGTTATTAAAGTGACGACCACCCACCCGACGACTTGGGTCCAGACTAAGACGGGGAAATCGCCAACTAGAGTCGTTAATGAGCCCGACCTTCAACATGTCACCGGGTTTGGTAGAGCAGGATGAGGGGCTTGGGGATTCTACTCTCGAGCCTGTGGCTATCTGCGGAATGGGTATGTCCTGGTTTGCTCGAATTCTATCTGTTCTCTTAAGGGAATTTCAGGATGGCAGGCTGACAATGAGGCCGCAGCCTGTCGACTTCCAGGTGGTGTTGACTCCGAGTCGTCATTCTGGCAAATGCTGGTAGAGAAACGTTCTGGGCAAACACCGAGGGTGCCCAAGTCTCGTTTCAACATCGATGCCCACTACCACGAGAACCTCGCCCGTCCGGGTTCCTTTAATGTCGAAGGAGGGTACTTTTTGGATGGACTTCCCGATGATTTCGACCCGACCTTCTTTAACATAACACCTATCGAAGCCCAATGGCTCGATCCGCAGCAAAGAAAGATGCTCGAAGTGTCGTACGAATGTTTAGTGTCAGCAGGTATTACGTTAGACTCTATTGCTGGGTCTAACACGGCGGTATTCGTGGGGTCTTTCACATCAGATTATCGTCAGTTTCTCACCCCATTTCATATAAATGATTTTCGCGGAAATAATCTAACTGGGTTTCCCCTGCGTAGAACAGATGTCAATTTTTGACCCAGATTTTCGGCACAACTATGCAGCAACAGGGGTAGACCCTGGCATCATTAGCAACCGCATTGGCAACGTGTTCAACCTGAATGGGCCGAGGTGAGTTAATCCCGGTTTGCCACGCCATTCCCCTGATTTGCTCCGTTCACGCCCTCGACGGATAGCAAGAAACTAACCAACAGGATGCAGTTTTACGATAAACACCGCATGCTCTTCCTCTATCTACGCCCTCCATAATGCATGTCACGCCCTCCGCAACCGAGATTGTGATGCTGCTATCGTGGGCGGCGTAAATCTGATTATTACGGTAGATCAACACATGAACACTGCCAAATTGGGCATCTTGTCTCCGACATCAACATGCCACACCTTCGACGCTTCGGCGGATGGATACGGTAGAGCTGAAGGGGCCGGCGCTTTATACGTGAAGCGACTTTCGGACGCAATCCGGGATGGGGACCCAATTCGTGGAGTAATCCGCGCGACAGCGGTCAACACGTGAGTGAACATAGTCTTTGCTTATGAAAGCATGCAGAGATTTTCAATTACCCACCTGCAAAATGAAGGCCTGCTAACAGATTTTTTGGCAGAAATGGAAAAGTCGAAGGAATGGGGATAACTCACCCTAGCGTGGAAGGCCAAGAGCGAGTGGTACGGATGGCGTACCAAAAAGCCAATCTTGACCCTAATCTTACAGCTTATGCCGAGCTTCATGGTACAGGCACGCCAGTAGGCGACCCAATAGAAGTTCGGGCGATATCGAGAGCGATGAATGATACACGGCCTACGGATAAGCCTCTCCTGGTTGGCGCAGGTACAGATTCCTTATGCCTCCCCTCTTGGTTGATCAGCACCTGACTCGTCAGATAGTTAAACCAAATATCGGACATTCCGAGGCGGCGAGTGGTATCTTCGCTGTTATGAAAGCAGCGTTAATGACGGAGTTATCGACGATCCCTGGTGTTGCGTATCTTCAGAATCTGAACCCGGCGAGTAGGTTATCTTCTCCAACACTGTGCATGTTGGGATTACCCCTGGCTAGTACATGAGCGGCGTGCTGACAGACTGCGAATTGATTAGTCAAAGAAAAGGAATGGAACGTAAAGGTCCATGCTGACACAGCACCGTGGCCGAGGGATTGCTCAATAAGAAGAGCTAGCGTTTCTTCCTTTGGATATGGCGGTACTAACGGCCATGTTATCATCGAATCCATTGACTCTCTCTATCCCTGGTACCAACATGCGAAGAAAAAGCGAGAATCGCATGGTATCAAATCCCAAAATGCCTCTCTGCTATGCTTCTCCGCACACGATAAGCCGACGTTACTTCGCAACGTCGCTGCCATCGGCGCTGTGGCTCAGCAATATTTTCTCACAGACCTGGCATATACACTGAACCTGCGCCGGACGAAGTTCGCTCATCGAGCTTATGTCATAGCAAGGGAGGGTCGAGAACCTGAGGCTTTCTCCACGGCTCCTTCACAAGCCGGGTCTGCTTCAAAGAAGCCAGTTTCCATCGGATTTCTCTTCACTGGTCAAGGAGTATGTTAAAATCAGAGAATCCCTAATTAAAGACACCCGAAGCAACAGAGTATACTAATAAGTTGATCTCACAGGCACAATGGGCCGGCATGGGAAAGCTAGCTCTTAGAGAGTTTCCGGTCATCTTAGATACGATACAGCACCTAGACAGAATCTTGAGCAAGGTTCAGCCGAAGCCGCCTTTCAGCATGGCCGAACTTCTTCTGCAGAGTGACGAGGAGGGAACGAAGCGGATCAATGATGCCGATGTCGCCCAGCCACTGTGTACAGCCATTCAAATTGCACTTGTTGATCTCTTCGGACAGTGGAATATTACCCCTGAGGTGAGCATCGGGCATTCGTCTGGTGAAATTGGAGCAGCATACGCCGCGGGACTTATCAGTGCGCCTGAGGCTATACTTGCCGCTTTTTGTCGAGGACGTGCTGTTGCTGCACACTCACCCCGAGGTTCTATGTTGGCCGTAGGATTGGGAGCACACGAGGTCGAAAAGTACTTATCCCCTTTTGCGGTAGAAGACGTCTGCATTGCTTGTGAAAACTCACCTAGCAGTGTGACCTTGAGTGGGAAAGAAATACCAATCTCACAGCTCAAGGACAAGCTTACCTCGGAAAAGATCTTCGCGAGAGAGCTTTCTACAGGTCGAGCATATCACTCTCCCCATATGGTGTCAGTTAGTGCAGTCTACGACGATATTTTAGCTATGGCGCTTCATCAGATTCCTGAGGATGACTTGCTGTGGCGTCGTCCAAGGTCGCGCATGATCTCCTCAGTAACGGGAGAAGTCGTAGAATGTTCCTCGGAGTCATTGGAACCAGGATACTGGAGTACCAATCTTCGCAACAAGGTGCTATTTAACACAGCAGTCCAACAATTAGCCACAAATGCCAAGTTCGAGACTATAACCCACCTCATTGAAGTTGGACCACACGCGGCCCTCGCCGGCCCTTTCAAGCAAATATGTCTCGACAACAAAGCTCTCGGGACTCGAGTTACCTATGTGCCATCATTGAAGCGCAACGAAAATGATGCCGATCGGCTGCTCTCAGTCGCGGGCGCCCTGTTCGTAGCTGGACATGGAGTCGATCTAGAAGAAGTCAGTATGTTTAATAATGGCGGTATCATGAATGATGCCCGTAAACAGAAGACGAAGCACCTAATCGTTGATCTCCCACCGTATCAATGGAATTATGAAAAACGCTACTGGGCAGAGCCCCGAGCTAGTGCTGAGCAGCGTGCACGAGCCTATGCCCGCCATGACCTTCTCGGGCGCCGAGTATCCGGACTGTCGAAGAAATCAGCTAGCTGGCGCAATGTACTCCGGCAGCGCGATGTGCCATGGCTCAAGGACCACAATGTGAGTACCCCTTTTCAACCCTCGGCCAGTCATCATTCCTAGTTCGAGCATTGGTATTAACTACATTATCTTAATAGCTTGGTGGGACAGCAATTTTCCCAGCAGCAGGTCATTTATCATTAGCGACAGAGGCACTGCAGCAGATCTGCGAGATATCCGGCAAGCCGTATGAGGGCGTCAAGCTGCGCGATGTCGATTTCAGGACAGCCCTCGTAATACCAGATGACGACGACGGCGTGGAAGTTATCCTGAATCTACAGTCGCCTACTGAGCCAACGTCAAATTGGTATAACTTTTCTGTCGAGTCTCCCGGAGCTGGCGGGGAGTGGGCAATTCACTGTAATGGGAGGATATCAGCCATTGGCGAACCTGAAAATTCCTCGACTAGCGACAGAGTCCCAGTTGATGAGACTGCCCTGACACAGCGTGTTTCGGGGCAACGGTGGTATAATGCCTTTCACCGGGTGGGATTTTATTACGGAAAAACCTTTCAGCAATTGCGGCATGCGCGTACCTCCAGGGCTCTTCACCATGCTACGGGTGACGTGACGGTACGAGAATGCTACCCCGAAGAAATGCAAGGTGAAAGCCGTTACCTAGTACACCCGACTAGTATCGACGCCTGTCTCCAGCTGATTATTATCTCTATTAATGCTGGGAAACACAAAGAGATGCCCTGGGGTGTTGTACCAACACGCCTAGAGGAATTGACGCTATTCCCGGCAAGGATAGGCGAGGAAAGTAGAATAGGTCATGCTGTTGCGTGGACAGACGGCTTCGAGGGGCGTCGCTTCAATACTAACGTCCAGCTCCGCAGTGATGACAACAGGCTCCTTTTGGACACCAAGAACTTGACCTGCACAGCGTTTGAAGCTGCACTGCCAGCCGTGTCCGAGAATATTAGCTGGAAGGAAACCAGAGGGCCAGAACCATTCTCTGTCATGTCTTGGAAGCCAGATATTGCCACTCTTCGCCATGACGATATCGACAGATTGTGGCGGGATACTTCGAGTGCAATTGAGAAAATTGGGCGGTGTGCCGATCTCATCGCTCATCGTCAAAGCCTATCTGATATCCTCATCATTGCGTACGATTCCATTGCTAGTACTCAAGCACTAGTTGGTACGATATTAGGTGCTGTCCCCAGCGACGCAACGATCACTGTGGGGGTCGCTATCGAGGATGATGAGAAGGTAGCGCTGTTCGTGTCTGAATTAGGGACACCGCGCGTGCAAGTAACTGCATGGGATGTCAATCCGGAAAATTGGAGAACAGCTCACGCTGGGTCTCGTGACTTAGTTATTGTTGACACGCACAACAAAGGCCAAGAACCATTATGTCTTGAACCCCTATTGCAGCTGGTGGGCGACGCTGGGTGGCTGATCTACCCTTCACCCGAGTCTCCTTCGTCTTCGGGAGCAATGTTTTCATTACACCTGGGCGAGCACACTCTGCTACATAAGGCTATAACGGGTACTCAGAGCAATGGAGCTCCCAATCACAAAGACGAAATCACCATATTAGCATTGCCAGAAGATCAAAACTTGTGCGACATTGGAGACGTTATGTCAAGACTACGATGCCGGTTCATGGTCCAGGAGAGAAGCATACTCGAGTACGCCAAAGAAACAGACTACCATGTGTTGGTTGACGATACAACTGGCGCAGTATCCAACTCGATAATCGAAAATGAAGCTCACTTTGACGCTGTGAAGGGCCTGCTGACGTCTGGAATACCAGTACTCTGGCTTACTCGGGGGATAAGGCAGGGGCGCTCAGCGGGACGCTCAGGGGCGGCCGGAATAGCTGATGGTCTGCTGCGCGTTGTACGCTCCGAGCAAGCTGCTGCAAAGATCACGTTGCTAGACGTAGATGGTAGTGAAGAGCCAGAGGACGTATGTCGCGCCATTATCCACACCCTTCGTCGTACAGGGACAAAGGACAGTGGATGTGATACAGAGTTTTGGCTACACCAAGGGGCCATGTTCATCTCGCGGGTTCGCCTTCATGAAGACATGAATAGAGAGTTAGGACAAAGCCGACCTCAAAAGGTGCCATTATCTGGCCCAATGCGGCTTGTGAACAAGACCGCGGATGATCAGTTCTTGTTCGAGCTCCAAGGACATGAAGAGCCAGTAGCGCTAGATGATAACGACATCGAGGTTCAAGTTCTAGCCTCGGACTGGCCATCCTATACTCCAGGTTCGCGAATGCTTGTTGTTGGGGATGTTGTCAGAGTCGGCGCGTCTGTGGACCGAGCTTCTCTAGGAAAACATGCGATAGCATTCACTTACGACACGTTGCAGACGGTGTTCGCAACTTCGGCATATGCGATCATCGGCGATGGATGCCAGGAAATATCTCCGGAAGCCCTGGTAGACACATTGTCGTATCTTTGTCCTTTGGTAAGTCTCTGCCTAACTTCTGCCAAGTTAGAGAAAGGAGACACGATCATATCACTGCCAGGTCCAGAAAAAGGCGTCAAACTGTTGGCGAGATTAGCAAAAGCCATCGGCTGGCGATTGAGTGTCGTCAGCCATCCTGACAGGGATTGTGAACGATATGCATCGGAAGCTGGCTTGGATGCTGGCCAAATACTTCATACCAATGATGCAAATGCTGTTAACGCCTTCATACGCAACAAGCGGGAGTCGTCTCCGTCTCGCGTTGTTACCATCCTTGCGTGGGACTTTGATGAATACTTGACACAGGAGGTGTGGAGATGCATTCCACCGTCGTGCCGTCTCCTCGTCCTGGATGAAAAGCCTCTTGAGACTCCACTGGATCCCTTACCATTCTCCCGCGGCGCAAGCTTCATCCCCTCCTCAATGAAGTATCTGCGAGAGTCTTTCAGTGCAGGATCGAGCTTACTGGGAAGGACACTCGAGATCATTGGAACATATTCTTTACTCAATATAGAAACGTCAGGGAATGTTGTTGATTGCGTCAATATTGAAGACGCTAAACCCCGATCATCGAAGAGCCAGAGTAAAGAATTAGACGATTCGAACACGGTAGTGCGATATCACCCACAGACTAGTCAAATATGGGTAAGTGGTTCCTTTCTTACTGAAGCATCCAGCAAGTATATCTAACAACGGCAATCAACCAGGCTGTTTCGAGGTCCAAGCGATTGCGTCTAGACCCTGAGGCTACTTATCTTCTTGTGGGTTGTCTAGGAGGACTGGGTCGCAGCTTAACGAGATGGATGATGGAGCGTGGCGCTAGACACTTCACATTTATCTCTCGATCAGGCATCGATAAGCCTGAAGCAGCTCGCTTAGTCGCGGACGTAGAACTCTCCGGTGCTTCTACCCAGGTCGTACGCGCCGATGCATCCAACGAGGAAGACATTGCTAGGACCGTATCTGAGATACAAGCAGAGAGAGCGATACGAGGGGTCGTTCACGCAGCAATGGTTCTAAAGGTAAGTTCTATCTCCCCCAGCAGCGGAATTTGTCAGATAATATTCTTATTATCGGATGTGTGCTGACGTGACAAATCCCGACATAGGATGGCATGTTTGAGCGGATGACGCATTCATCGTTTGTCGACTGCATTAAGCCCAAAGCTCTTGGTGCAGTTAGCCTTCACCGGGCACTTGAGAGCGCAGGCATTGATCCAGACTTCTTCGTGATGACGAGCTCTATCTCGGCCTTACTAGGAAACACTGGACAGGCCAATTACGGCGCAGCTAACAGCGTTTTAGACTCCCTTGCACGACAACGACGTGCAGCAGGGTTAGCTGCCACATCACTTGTGCTCCCCATGGTGCTTGACGTCGGAGTTGTAGCAGACAATGACTCGATCGAGGCTTCGCTTGTTCGGAAAGGCTTATATGGTATTGATGAATACGAAATGCTGCGTGGATTTGAAGCAGCCATGCTTATGTCTCGATCCAGTTCCGGTACGCAATGTGGTCCAAATTCAGTGAACTCGCAGGTCATAGCAAATGGGGTGGCAGATGATTCCCAGATTATCATGGGTATGGAACCCCGTGAGCTAGCAGTATCAGCTGTGGACGAGGACAATGCTGTATTCTGGCATGGGGACGCTCGTTTCTGCCACACACGGGCTGCGATGGAGGGCCTTCTAAAGGGGAACGGTAGCAGCAACAGCGACAATGACAATGGTGAAAATAGCTTCACTCGAGCCATCAAAGCTGCAGTTTCGGAAAGTCTAGAGGCTGTCGTGAAAGTTATTTCGGAGCACGTCGCGCGACGAATGTCAAGCATCCTGATGATCCCATTCGATGACTTCGAGCTTGATGGCCAGGCGTCAATTGCGAGCTATGGTCTCGACAGCATGATCGGTGCCGAATTTCGGACATGGCTTTTCAAGGAGTTTAGCCTTGACTATCCTTTTCAAAAGCTCCTAGCGTCCACACTCACATTCAAGGAACTCTCAGATGCAGTCATCGATAAAATGGGGCTCCGGGTTGCGTCTGCGTGATTGGGACTTTTCGGATAAAACGATGAGTATACCAAATTACGTCTCATGAGTTTTACACGGCTTCCAGCTCATGAACTAGGGACAGCCCCCTGTATAATAGAATATTATGTTCCAGCAAGCTGGCAGTGTTATGAAATCATCTAGCATTGCGGGAGAGGACGGGTTGTGGATTAACTGTACAGTATTACGAGGGTTCACGATGGGAATAACGGATAAAAATAGAACTGGCTTTGGTTTTTATATACCTCAACTTCTTTAAAACTCTCATTTACAGTCTTACGAAAACCATGTCGCTCCGATTGCGGCAGCAAGCAGGCTAAGTCAGTAGGACACCATGGAACAATATTTCCAAAAAAAAATTACATGGCCAATTAATGTTGAACATTGGCCTCCATCGAGGCGGCAGAGAACAGAAGCGGTAGATAGAGATATTCAGGCGCAAATACACACACCTGACGTTCATGCTAAGCTTTTCTCTAAATCAAGTTTAGTTTAGCCAACCCAGAGCGACTATCGACAAACCGAGACCCAATGTGACCTATCGCAGATTCCCGAAGCCCACGATAGCTACGTCAGTGGCGTGTATAAGGCCCAATAATTGAATAGGTGCTGCTCCAGCTGAGCCCAGACTTGCCTACTAGTAGGTCAGATACGCTGTAACCCGAATCCTACAAGTCTCCAGCCGCAAGTGGTAATTACTAAATCCGGTATGAGGCAACCTGAGCATCGCCAAAATGCCATAAGTAGTGAAGAGGTGACAGTGCCAAGCTGAATATTTCGACAGAGTCCGTCTAGAGACCCCGATGTCTTCCCCATATACACAATATGCTTACAACACGGTCAGTCATTATTAATTGGTTGTATTGTCTTGTTGCTGGCAGCATCGCGGTTAGCGAGCTCGGCACGCAGCAGATCACTCCTACTCCTGTCCTACAAGCGCGCGGCGCTTTTCAGACAGCCGGCTTCATAAGCGGCAACCCAGGTCCGTCCGAATTATGAGTCATCTGAGTTATAAAACTGAAGATATATTGTGACTCGCCATATATACAGTCAATCCTATCGCGGGATTAACGGCGTCGTGCTTCCTCCGCAACATATACTAATAACTTTCTTCGGATGCTAGATTCCCCAATTACGTGTCTCGGCACGTCGACCGTGAGCAAGGGACCACAATACGCATTTGGATGCTGCGAAAGCCCCGACGATTGTTGGAAACCTGCCTCTTGTGTAATCAACGGCCAACCAAGCTGCGGGCCCAATTGCGTTTATTCACAGCTCACGACGTGGTAAGACTTATGTCTGTTCTTCTTCTGTTGATTCACGGCTGTTAATCAAAGTCCATCTGTTGGCATTTGCACTAGCACTGACGAAGCCTCCCCCTCGTGCGCCGAATATATCCTTAAAACAGCCATCGATGACGGAAATCCATATACCAGCTTCCTATGCCTCCCAAGCGCGACGCAAATCCTTGTCTTCGTTGACCCAACTCACGGAAGCGGTGCTGATTCTAGCATAACGGAGACGTCAGGCACCTCGACAGGAACTGTCGCCAATACGGGCTCCGTGCCCACAAAAACTTCTAATCCTTCACCTGATGATGGCAATGGCGCTTTGACAACTGACCAAAAGATCGCTTTGGGTGTAGGCATCGGCGTAGGTGTACCAGCGGTGATCGTAGCTATTCTAGCATGGTGGTGGCCGCGCAAGAGCAGGTGGTGAATCTGACAAGGCCAGGGTCTTGAGTTCTTGAAAATCACCTATGCGATTCCTCCTGCGTGTTAAAGGGTAAGGGCTCAGAAGCCAGAGTGTCTTTGTACATCAATGTTTGGTTGCAAGAAGGTAGAGATAACAGATAGACTTCGCAATATCTCGTGGATATCAGGGATGGCGTAGGCACTAACAGTAAAGCGAAGAGCGTATTGGCGCTGAATAGCCTCAATACGCCGAAGAAGAGGCTAATAAGCAGAACCTAAAAAGTAATATATATATATATAAAGTTATTTATTATAGCGAATTTAAAAAGGTTTTAATTATAATATAACTAAGTAGGGCTAATTTTAGGTTATATAATATTATTTAATTAAAAAACCTAAGTTATATAATTTAATATTTTTTTTTTAAAAAAAATAAAATTATATTTTTATAATATTTAAGTTTTAAGTTTATTACTAAAATTTTTTAATTTTTTTTATTTATATAAAATATTTATTATTATTTTAAATATTATTTTTATTTATATTATTTTAGTTTTTATTATTAGTTTTATTAGTTTTATTAATTATAAAAATAAATATAAAAGTTTATTTTTTTATTATATATAAAATTATATTTTTATTATATTTATTAATTTAAGCGTTAAGTTTAGCGTTAAAAAGTTTAATATTAAAATTTAATAATAAGTTTTATATATAAATTTATTATTTTAAATATTAAATTATAATATTAATAATATATTAAAAAATAATATTATAAAAACTTAAATAAAAGCTTATATATTTTAAAAATAAAAAATAATAAATAAATATTAAAATAATATTAATAAATAAAATATTATAAAATTTAAAATTAATTATTATAATTTAATTATTAAATAATATAATATTAATTTATTATAAAATATTATAAACGCGGCAATAAATATAAATAATAATAATATAAACTAGTTTAATTAATTTAATAAAATTAATAATATTTTTAATATTAAATTTAATTAAAAGTTTTATTTTTAATATTAAAAATTTAATAAATAAAATAAAAAATATTTTAGTTTAAAATTTAATAAAATTTATTTTATTTTATTTAGTTTTAATTTTTAATTATTTAAATTATTTATATTAATTATTTATATTTTATTAAATTTAATATTATATTTTAATAAATTAATTAAAATTAAATATAATATTTTTAATTATAAATTATTTAACGGTTATTTTTTTTTATTTTTTTATTTTATAAATAATATAATAAACTTTAATTATTTTTAAAATAAATAATTAATTATATAATATAAATTTTAAGTTTTATTTAATAAAGTTTTATAAATTTTATAAT